>JAPPVO010001330.1:0-11508 GCA_030407325.1 Camellia japonica | reverse complement strand
TCTTGTGCACTCGCGTTGTCTAACGCATCGCGCTATTTTGCGCACCTCTTTCGCACTGCCTTGTGCATTACATTTCATCGCGCTATTTTGCGCATCACATCTCATTCACGCTATTTTGCGCATCTTATTGCATTTTACATGCATTCAATCGCGCTATTTTGCACATAACATCGTCCTGTGCACTCGACGGTCTAGGAGACCTTAAATCCTTGGAAGGTGCGAGACCTTTGGTGCATTGGTGTGCACAGTTCATTTGCATTGTCATGCATTTCAAAAGCCGCGCGTTGCCGCACATTTCAAGTACATGCATTGTCATGCATCTCAAAAGCCGCGCGTTGTCAAAATCATGCATAATCATGCATTCAAAATAACAAAGCTCATGCATTTCAAGCAACTTGCGTTGTCGCGCACTCCATACAGCATGCATTTCAAAAGCCAAAAACAAAAAAAATACTGCATATGTCATGCATCATTCCATTGTATATTGCATATGTCATGCATCATTTTAAATACTGCATATGTCATGCATCTAAGCCAAAAACAAAAAAAAAAAAACACACATGCATATGTCATACATTCATTGTAAATACTGCATATGTCATGCATTCATTGTGAATAATGCATATGTCATGCATTTCATTGTAATATAGTGCATATGTCATGCATTTCCACTGTAAACATCCATCCCAGTGCATATTGTAAATATTGCATTGTAGCTTGCATGCACCCATTGCATCACCTCCATCTATGGCTCACACCTCTCCTTGTTGAGCTTGGTTTGGTATGTGCTCATACTTTTCACGTTGAAGCACAGTTTTGCATGTGTACGCGCCTATTCCTTGTTGAACTTGGTTTGAGGGTGGCGGCACCTTTTCTGTGTTAAACGCGGTTTGTTTGTGTACATGCCTTTCCTAGGCAAGATTTGGTTTGGCCTGCGTGCCTTATCCATCGTATCTATTCCATTCCAGTGCATATCGCATTGTAGCTTGCATGCATTCACTGCATCACCCCCTCCATCTATGGCTTGCGCCTTTCCATGTTGAGCTTGGTTTGGTATGTGCCCATACTTTTCACGTTAAAGCACAGTTCTGCATGTGTACACGCCTATTCCTTGTTGAACTTGGTTTGAGGGTGGCGGCACCTTTTCTGTGTTAAACATGGCTTGTTTGTGTCCATGCCCTTCCTAGGCAAGATTTGTTTTGGCTGCATGCCATATCCATTGTATATATTACATTGTAGTGTAATTTTTGCATCCAGCATTAGGATCATTGTTCTTTCATTAGCGGGTTGTTTCCCCACTCATGTCATTCCACCCAATACTTGTTCTTGTGTCCGTCTACATCACTCATAGTTCTGCATGTGTACGCGCTTTGAGGGTTGCGGCACCTTTTCTATGGTAGACGGACTTGTTACTTCCATCAATCTATTTGACATTTGTGTGGTTTTGAACCGCTTATGATTGGATCATGATTCAATTGCATTGCATATCGTTTGTATTGTTTCAATTGCATTGCATTTTCATTTGCATTATTATACATAGTTTTGTATATATTGCATATCATTCTGCATTCATTTTGCATGTTATGCATGTTGCTAACAATGTTGCACCTGTTAAGTTTTCTTTCTCTTTCAGGCACGATATTGTATGTACGGTTCATTTGAGGCTGGTGCAACCAGACGAACCGGGCAGGTATTGTATTCTTTGAGTGAGACGTATCGAGAATTGCATAATTCTTTACATCCTTTCTGCATTAGTGTAGTTTGGTGTATGCTAGCTTAGAACGTCGCATGTTATGCTTCGTTACAGCTTTCTTTGCACGATCATAAGTTATGTTCGGCTTCTTGCATTTGTCTTGCATTTTGCCCCTGCCTTCGGGCGCATATCTTTATCTGCAGCTTGTATGCCTTGTCTAAGTCTTCGGCCTTGTCAAAAATGGGTCGTCTTGGGCTTTGACAATCACTCTCGTCATTGTTATGACTTTCGAGTTCTTTGTAAAGAGGGGCAACTGTAGACACCCCATTTTTTACCGTCCTCAAGACTTGGACGTCACCGTTTGAACACTCGGTGATCATCCATGTTTGTGTTCGTCTTGAGTTCCCGGAGGTCTCGGCTACGCGCCTTGCCTCAGGATCTCTCGACTCGACTGTTTTGTGTCTGGTTTTGCACCAAACACTTGTGTTTTGCCTTTGAGGGGCAGGGTAGGGCTTGTTGACCATCCCTACCCATCACCGGCCATGGCTTGAGGCCACCGGCTGTGTTTTGTTGCCACCGGCCAAATATTTGGCCGGCCGGCACTGTAGATAGCCGGCTGGCTATCTTTTTTTGGTCAATTGCATTTTTTGCCAGCCGGCTACTATGCATCTGCTTTTGCAGATATTTTCATGCAGCTGGCATGCACTTGGCTCCCCTCCATACACGTGTATGGAGAGATCTCCCTCTTAGCTAGCTTGTCTTGTAAGCTTACAAGATTGAGCTCTATAAGAGGAGGCTTCCTCTCCCTCTTTTAGGGTTACAAAATTTCAGAGGAGAGCTCTGGTTTTTAGGGTTAGCATAATTGTATCTATCATATATCTATTTCTCTCTCTCTTTTTGCCCTTAAGGTGTTTTAGTCTTAGATTTGCACACAAACACCTAGACTTACACCTTCTCTTGGAGCTGAGGTCCTTGAGGCTTGTTTTTGGAGTTTTGGAGCTGATTTGAACCTAAAGAACTAGCTGGTCTTCCATTTTTGAAGAGGGCCTACAAGGGTAAGACTTTTGTTCCTTTTTACCCCATTTTTGCATTGTATTTTTGCCTACCTTACAATTGTTTTTGAGCTTAACATATAACATAGAAAAGTTCTATTTTTTAGTGCTCTAAATAGTTTGTTAAGGGTGTTTTAAGTTTTGGGGTTGTTTGACCCCTCTAAGCCTTGTTAGGCCCTTGTTTTGTGCCATTTTGGTTGAGCTCCGGGACCATTGTGTTTGGGCCTCCTCACCACTGAAATCTTGAGGGATTTAGAGGTGAGGATGGTGCCTTGAGGTCCCAAGAAGGAGAGGGCCACCCCCTCTCCTTGTTGTCCTTGGAAAAGGCCATTTTTGCCTCTTGAGGGAGCACCATGTTTAAGTGTATGTTGACCATGCCTTAGCTATTTTTTGTGCTTATTATGTCATGATTTAGCACTGTTTTGAGTTTTTTGGTACACCATGCTTGCTTAGCATACATGCCTTGTAATGCCATGTTTAGGCCTTAACATGCTTTAGGTTTTGACCCTTATTCTAGCATGATTTTGGCCAAGCTTTGTGAAGCTTTTGTGTTTGTTTTAGCATGCTTAAGCTCTGTTTTTGGTTGTTTTGGTCGACCATCACACCCTTAGTATAGCCACCTTGCATTTTGGCTTGTTAGCCTTAGGTGTGTGAGTGTGTAGCATGCTTTACTTGCATCATTTCAGTGGTTTGGAACCACTTACCATGTCATTTCAGTCATTGTAATATGTTTACATGCTTGCATTTTATCACTCCTTTGATGCTTTAAGAGGTTGTGTTGTATGCTCCATGTTTAAGCATTTGTGCATGCCTCCATGAGTAGATCATTTAGATGTCATCTAAGTGGTTTTTGGGGCTTGCCTTAACATGATTTGGGACTGTTTTGATCCATCTTGGTCATTTGCTTCATGTGTCATATGATCATGCTTTAAGTACTTGGACCAATTACATGCTATGCTTGTCATGTTTGCTTGATTTGGCATCATCTTTGACATAATTTTCAGAGCTTACATTGCATGCTAATTGTCCATGTTTACCTCCTTTTAAGTGTGCTTAGAAGTTGTTCCTTTATGCTTAGGAATTGGTCCTTGTGTGCATGCATGTTTGCATGTCATTGTGCCCTCATTTCCATAGCATTGACCATTGATTTTGGCATGCTTGCGAGCTATCCATGTTAGTTTAAGTCCACCCCTTTTGCATGTTGTTGCATGCTCACTTTGTGTGTTGTCGCGTGATTGGAGTTGCATGATTGAATGAAGTCATGCTTGCTTGTATGCCTTAACACCCACATTGCATCTAGCATGCTGTTCGTTTGCATTGTCTTATGCTTTGCATGCTTGTTTGTTTATATGCATTGCCATGTTGCATACTTAGCACTCATGCCTAGGTTGCATATCATTGCATGCATCTTTCACCTCTTGATCAAATCATGATAGAGGTTGAAAGCCCCTTTGTTTGTTTATTTGCATTGCATTTTCATTTGAAATCAAAGTGCACACTTGGTTTCCTTGGGCCATCGCGCATTGAAATGCGCAATTGGTGGCCGAGAATCGAGAACCATGTCCCTTTGAGTCATAAATATGATAAGGGATGTGGTGGTGCACACATTTGCTTGAAATGCATTGCCATGCCAAGTTTTGCCCTCTGTTGCTGTCAAACCAGTTTCTGCAGGAAGATTTGGCCGGCCGGCCATCCATCTACAGTGCCGACCGGCCATCCATTGTTGGCCGATGGATCAATTTGTGGCCGGTGATCATTTTTCCCAGCCGGTGGTGTCCCACAGAACTCAAAGAAGCAACCCTGAGACTTTGGCAGTCTTCAGAGGAGCAGAGCAGGGAAAACAGAGGCAGCTTGCGCATGACAGTGGGCTTCCGAGCGAAACCGACGCGTGTGCATTGGACCCTCTTCCCGAGGCTACTTTTTACTGTTTTATTAGATTAGTTAATCTGCTTAACTAGTTTAATTTGTCTGTAATATTTAATTAGCTTGTAGGTTAATTAAGTGTATTATTCTTTCGGTCCCTCCGAGCGAGGGCAAATATGTAATAAGTGTGGATGCGTGTGTGCATGCCTTCTAACCCCCACTTCTTTCTCCCTTTTACTTACCTGCTTTCGATGGTTAGTATTAGGACATGTTTAATTTAGCATACCTTATGCTATGCATGCGTGCATCATTCATCAGTATTGCATGCACCGGGCTCGGCGCATCATACTAACTGCATAAGTATTTCAAATCTAACTTGAACACATGCTATCTGTGCATTTCACATGTCATTCTTAGATTAGCCGAGCCTATTCTAGTGACATTCTGTGTGCGTTGCATTAGCCATTTAAACATGGACTTGGATCATGCATGATTGCTAACATGTTCTTGTTTTGGCTCGGAGTACATTGTAAGTATTTTATGCTTTAGCATCTCGCATGAGTGTGAATGTTAACATGACATCATGCTTACCATGTGGCTAGATGCTTATGTGATATAAACTGGCTGAATGCCTATGGGTGAAGGTTGGATTGTTTGAGTTGGAACAACTCATTGAAATCCGTGTTTTAGCCTACTTGCGAGTAGCGAATTCCAAAGCGTTTTCCAAACAAACGGATATGCAATGTTTTGTTCCAAGTTAGGCGATCTAGTCTATACTTTTGTGTTGTGCGCATCACATAGTAATTCTAGCTAATTAACTGGAAAAGAACATATAACGTTTTCAAAAAGGATATCATGGTTAATAGAGGCCGATCTTCGGATTGGGCGAGAGGGGGTGCTCATAACTGACCTTCCCCAATCGTACCCAAGTTCCTGAGCTGAGGCAACTTTGGTGATGACGGACACGTGGCCTTTGGCACCGAGTCAGGGTTTCCTAAATTCCCCCATAAAAAATATTTAGGTGGCGACTCTGTATCTGGCAAAGCAGTCCATGTTTGGCACTTCTTTCAAAATCTGTTTTCTCAAAACGATTTGCCGGATTTGGACTCTTTGGTTCAGATTAAGAACCGTGACAAAAACGAGTCCGAACTGTGGCATGCATAAGTCCCCCTCCCTCGGGGCGCGTCCACACACCCACACAATCCACCTTCTTCTGAATTCTCTCACCTGAACTGTGTACCAATATCTCCCAAGCCAACATCATGGAGATGTTTAGGTGGAGAGTTGATACTCCTACTAAGCTAGAGTACTTTAGGCAGGAGTTTGCCATCCCTGCCGATGTCCACCTTAGGTTGGCAGGGTAGGAGGACGCCATCATGCCTGATGGGGACTCCATGCCTTTCCCTGTAGTGGCCTTTATTGAGTGTGAGCTTAGGTTCCCCCTTGACTTTCCCTTCTGCCAAGTCCTTCACTATTACAAACTGAATACAATGCAGCTTGCCATTAACTCTTATCGAGTTATTAATGGTATAATTGCCCTGGCTAGCCGAGAGAATGCTAGGATAACTTTAGCCGATATCCAGTACTGTTATACCATGTGTGGCCTGAAATCTGAAAAAGGCTACATCTATTACCTCAAGCCGAGATCCACCGAGTACAAACTTATTGCCGACCTCCCAGACTCCAACAAAGGTGCTAGAGATGATTATTTCATCGTCTCGGGCAACTGGGAGTTCCCATCAGATGACGACCTTCATCTTTTCCCCTTAAGCCGAATAGTGTTCAAAGAGGGAAATGGTAAGAGCCAGGTGTCACTTTACTTGCTTTCAAGTCTTTATAACTTTGATACTTTCATACGTTCTAACGTCTGTCTGTTTTACTTTGCAGCTCTTCCTCAGCCCCCAAAGGACTTTTGCAAGACATTCTTTCCCAGCAAAGACTTCAAGAGGCTGCTGGACGTACCTGTTAATCAGCGCAAGGCTCCTCTTTTGCTGAACTACACACCAACTTACAAATCCATACTGCTCGACGTCCCCAAGAAAAGCAAGTCTCCATCCTTAGCAACAACTCCTCCTACCACTTCGTCACCATGGCCTGACCAAGCTTCAACCTCTGACTTAGCAGAGCAGCCATCAACTTCAGCTCCACAACTGATTCCTCCAGCACAACATTGACGCCGTCGCTGAATTCCCATCCTTGCTCATGTAGGAAGAAATCGTAGCCAAAAACGTCATAGTACTGAGGCAACTTACGACCCAACCAATCCTCCCACTGCCCTACCAGCAATTCACTACGGCACAAGAGTTACAGTCGCTGTGACGTCCGACGAGACGGGACGCAAGAAGGCTGTTGTCAAAGACCTCTTGGCTGACATCCCAGGTGTCGTCACAGTCCAATCTTCCCCATCGCAGTCCCAACCAAAGCCAAAGCCAAAGAGGCTGAAAAAAGCCCAAGCGAAGGCAACGGTGACTCAGATAGAATCTGAGGACACCTTGCTAATTTCGAAATTGGCCGAGGCTGAAAAAAGCTCCTCCGCCCCCGAGAAGAGACCTGCTGAGGATAACCTCTCTAAATCTACCAAGTCAAAGAGGCTGAGGTCGGACTCTGCAACTACCTCAAGAACGCTCAAACATGATGACCCCTGGGTCCCATCAATCACAATTGAGGACAAGCCAGTCAGAGCTGGTGACAGCGCTAATGACATTGAAGTCGGTGTTGCCCTATCTACTGCCTTGCTCCTTCCCAACGACCTTGAACGCAATGCCGAGGTCAGCGAATATGAAAATTTTGCTCTGATGTTGGAGCACTTCGTATTGGTAAACTCTTAACACTTGGTACTCTATATTCTCTGTTTTCATACTTAAAGAGTTTACTAACTTTGTTCCTTCCATTTCTTCTAGGCGATCCAGCACGCCCATTCCTTTGCGATGCAGGCAGAGGAAATGAAGAAGGAGCTGGTCCAAAAGACTAAGGAGGCTACTGGCCTGCTTAAGTCCCTGAACAAAGCCGAGGCCAATATGAAAGTGCTCATTGATCAGGCCAAGGCAGCCAAACAAGCCCAAGATGAAGCCGAGGAGAAGGCAGGTGTTGCGGAGGCTGTTGCTGAGGTTCTCAAAGTCGAGAAGAAAGAGGTCGAAGCAAAAACTACCGAAGCCTAAGCCGAGCTCCGAGCTACCTTAGCCACAAAGGACGCCAAGATTAAAGCAACGGACGAGAAGGCCTATGCTGCGAGGACTACAAAAAGTAAGTCAAACAGGCATGCAACAAGGGTTACACCTTGGCTAGATGGTTGCCTTAAAGGAGTTGGTTGTCCCTGAGGATTCACCTCTCCGAGAAGATAGCTGCCTTGTCCTGCCATTCCCTCCCACTCCAAGCCAATCTGAGAATGAAGCTGAGTCTGAGGCTGAGGCTGAGGCTAAGGACATTGAGACCGAGAAGGTTGAAGCTGCTAGGGCTAAGTCCCCCACTCTGAATGAGCAAGTCTTAGACTTAACTCATGGTGAGGAGGATGAGGTCTCTCAAAGTGTCTCCCTCAAGAAGACTATATTTGAGGTGCCAATCACCGAGAAGAATCTCGACCAAACTCTGCAAGAGATTGACGCCGAGCTCAAGGTTGAGAAGGCTGCTGAGAAGAGTTCACGGTTGTCTTTTGAGGCTAAGACTCATCCTGCCACCGGTGCTGAGTAGTCTAGATACTAGTTGTTACTTCTTTACTTTATATTTTTTGTTTTTGGAGTCATTGTAACCTTTTGGACAATGTTTTAACTTTAGTTTGGCCGATGTACCCTTTTGTATCTAAACAAGTTGTCTTTTGAATACAAGTCCTCTTTTTTGACTAAGTGTTGAATGCTTGTCTCTTCTTTACTGTCTTGTATGATTCCATACTTAAAATAATTTGCATGTCTTTAGAGTACACTTTAACTGTGCAATTTCCTCGAGATAAAATACTCTGGATATACCTGCTGATTGTTTATCTCGACCTTGGCCTAACACTTGAAAACATTTGTAAAAATATTTTCACAAGTGTTTATTCAAAACTTGCCACCTTACTTATTGTCTTCTTCAGTCTTCCATACTTCAAGTTTTGGCAGCTTGGTAATCTTGGCAAGTAGATACTTCTTTCAATATCACCTCAGCTTGACTTCAACTTATAATTTTTCCTGAAAGTTTCAACAAGTGTTGTCCCAAGCATCATTCTCCAGCTCTCTGCTCCCCTAATGTGAACTCAAGTTTTTCTTAGGTTCTCATTAAGCATGTGGCTATGACCTTGTTGCCGAAATTATGTTCAAACAGAGACTAGCCGAGGTTCCCAACCTTGGTTCCTCTGTTAATCTTACTTAGATGTACTTAGTTTGAATCTGTGTTTGACTCTGCCGATATGGCAAGTCTAGGTTAATTCAACTTAGTTCAACTCCATTATATGCAAGTGTAATTCAACTCTTCCATATAATGAGTCTAAATTACCCGTCATGTTTCACTTAGAAATAGCGCCAACTTAGTTCAACTCTATTATATGCAAGTATAATTCAACTCTGTCATATAATAAGTCTAAGTTATTCGTCATGTTTCACTTAGAAACATTGCCAACTTAGTTCAAGTCTATTATATGCAAGTATAATTCAACTCTGCCATATAATAAGTCTAAGTTATCCGTCATGTTTCACTTAGAAACATCGCCAAGTGACTGGTCAGTCGTACTACACAAGTTTGAAATTAAAAATTGAGCTAAAATTTTATTATTACTTCGGCTAATAACAAAAAACTTTGAAAAATAAAAAATCTAATGATAGAAAAACTTTAGGTTGCAAGTATTTCAGGGTCTTGGCAACTCTTTGCCTTCACTGTCTTCAAGCCGATATGTCCCATTACTCAGGACCGAGATGATTCTATAAGGTCCCTTCCAATTTGGCCCAAGCTTTCCCTTACTGGGATCCTTCTTGTTGCCGACGACCTTTCTCAGGACGAGGTCCCCGACTTGAAACTCTTGTGGGTTGACCTTCTTATTGTAAGCCCTAGCAAGCTGCTGCTGATATGCCCCCAGCTGAATTGCTGCTTTCTCCCTTCTTTCTTCTAACAGATCCAGATCTCGGGCCAATAATGCCTCATTGGTCCCATTTTCTACTCCCTGGGTTCTGATCCTTGGGATGCTGACCTCTAGTGGAATAACTGCTTCTGTGCCATAAGCCATGGCGAATGGGCACTCCCCAGTTGATCTTCTAGGCGTAGTTCGATATGCCCAAAGTACATTGGGCAACTCATCCACTCATTTTCCCTTTGCTGCTTCCAGCCTCTTCTTAATCCCATCCAAGATAGTTTTGTTGGATGCTTCTGCTTGTCCATTACTTTGAGGGAAGCTTAGAGTGGAATAGTAGTTCTTGATTTTGTACTTTGCACAGAAGCTCTTGATTAGCTTACTGTCAAACTGCGTACTGTTGTCTTCTATTATTGCCCTTGGAATCCCAAACCTGGTGATGATGTTCTTCCATATGAAGTTCTTTACATCAACATCTCGAATCTTTGCAAGGGGTTCAGCTTCCACCCATTTGGTGAAGTAACCTGTTGCTACTAGTAGAAATTTCCTTTGTCCAGTTGCTTGAGGTAATTGTCCAACAAGGTCCATGCCCTACTGGGTAAATAGCCAAGTGCTGGATACTAGATTTAAATCCGCTGCTGGTTGGTGTATCAAAGGTGCAAACCTTTGACACTTCTCACATTTTCTGACATAAGCTTCAGCATCTTTCTGCATATAGGGTCACCAGTACCCCTGAGTAATGGCTCTATGCGCAAGTGACCTGCCCCCAGCGTGGCTTCCACATACTCTTTCGTGCATTTCATACAGGAAGTCTTCAACTTGTGAAGGATGCACACACTTCAAAAGGGGACCAGTGAGAGATCTTCTGTAGAGATGTCCTTCTGCTGTCAGATTGAATCTTGCCAACTTCAGTCTGATCTTGTGTGCTTCTTTATGATCATCTGACAGTTTCCCATCTCTAAGGAATACTATTATTGCATCCATCCAACTTGGTCCCATCCTCACACACATTGCCTCGTACTCTATGTTTAGTGGTTCTACACTTGGGTCTGACAAATAGTCAACCATTATTGTCTTTGCCTCTTCTGGTTTCATTGCACTAGCCAGGTTGGCCAAGGCATCAGCATGGCTGTTGTCATCTCGGCTAACTTGCTGTAGTCGGTAATTTTGGAATAATGCTACCAGTCTGCCTACCTTATTTACATAGGCCATCATCCTTTCATCTTGGGCTGCGTATTCGCTTGTTGCGTGGTTGACGATAAACTGGGAGTCGCAGAAGACCATCACCTCGTCGGCTTCCATTGCTACTGCCAACTTCAATCTTGCAATCAGTGCTTCCTATTCTGCTTCGTTGTTTGAGGCCTTAAACCCTAAATGAATGGATTGTTCTAGTATCTGCCCATCCGACGATACTAGCACTACTCCTGCCCCCGCTCCTTGTCGGTTTGAACTCCCATCTACAAACAGTTGAAAGGAGTCACCGATGTAAATACCGCAGGGCTTGAGTTTCTCTTTTTTCTTCTGTTCTGCTATCCCCCGCTGGGTTTCTCCCTGTTTATTTGGGCATCCTAAACCGTGACTCCACGATGTATAGTGGCGCCTGGTGTGAACTCGGCCACGAAGTCGGCCAAAACTTGGCCTTTGATTGCTGTTCTGGATCTGAATTCCAGGTCATATTAGCCCAACACCACTGCCCATCTGGCTATCCTGCCTATCAGATCTCCTTGCTGGAAGAGGGACTTCAAAGGATGCTCAGTTAATACCACAATCTTGTGGGCTTGAAAGTAATGATTCAGTTTCTTGGAAGCCATTACTAAGGCCAGTGTCAGTTTTTCCAAGGGTAAGTATCTGGTCTCTGTATCTGCTAG
>JAPPVO010001329.1:0-20943 GCA_030407325.1 Camellia japonica | reverse complement strand
TCTGTTTTTCTTCAAAACGATTTGCCAGAGTTGGACTCTTTGGTTCAGATTTAGAACCGCAACCACAAAGGGAGTCCGAACTGTAGCGAGGGTCCCCCGCGGGCTTGTTACAGTCGGACGTTATACCGAATTTATTGTGTCAAGGCTTGCCTTACATCAATTATTGTAATAAATTAGACAGCCCCCTTCATTTATTATTCATTTTGGTTTTGTAATAATTATTTAGTTGGACACTTGGACATTCGAATCCTCCTGCGTGAGGGCGCAGTAATTCATTCGGACCCTCCTTCGTGAGGACAAATATGTAATAAGTTGTATGTCTTCCAACCCCCATTCTTTCTCCCTTTTTATTTCACTGCTTATGATGGTTAGATTAAGGACATCATGTTTAAACTATCATTTTCCATGATTTGCATCCATTCGTTTACATGCATAAAAGTTCGGCTCATCATATTATTCAAATGTCAAATTCAAACTCTTTACTTGAATATATGCTCTATCATATGCCTTGAATTGACTCGCATGCCATGCTAGTAGCCGAGCTTATTACTTGCACGTTGTATGTGTTGCATTAGCCATATCGCATTAAATAGGATCATGCTTTTTTTTTTTCTAATTGTTTACTTTCTTTTGACTCGCCTTCGCTTCGGACATAAGGTAAGGTGAATAGTAGAGGCGGCTGTTTAAAGGGGTATTTCACTAACGAGAGGAGTATTTGAATCACAATCTTAATTTTTCACAACTTTTTAATCGAAATAAGCAAAGAATGAAGGGAGGTTGCAGAGATGATTATGCGACATTGATTAATTGGTTAGTACAAACAAACTTGATATTTAAAACATAAATCGTTGAAATAAATTAAATAGCCCCCTAAATAGCATATAATAAAGCGAGCAAAATTAAATAGCCGGCGGCACTATTTACCGCCGGAGGTACTATTCACCGTCGGGGTTACTATTCACCGTCGGAGGTTATTATTCACCGCCGGGATACAAATTATTTTAAGTAATAAATTACAACAATTTATATACAGAAAGACTCGATATCCCCCAAGTTGTTTGGACTCGTTTTCGTAGGCTTTGTAAAACGCAAGATCTTGTTGACGGTCAGCCAGTATTAGTTTCTCTCCCTCCCGTCGGTCACTCGTCGAAAGAAAAAGACAGGCATCAGCAGCCAGTACAAAAGCTCCACAAACACCAATTCGTATCCGCAATTCACCAATATCTCACCCCACCTATAAGAATGACACAGAACACAGAAGAAATTGCTGCCATGATGGCGACTTTGAGAACCATGGATCAAAGGTTGGCCGCACAGGATGAAGTCATCGCTGATCTGCGGCGCCCATTTGGGGCATCTGCATCTACTGTACATCGGTCCGGTTGCCCAGCCAAATCCTGATCTCCCTCCACCACTGGAAACTCCTCAGGTCCTAGATCCTCAGGAGATGTTTCCAACAGCTTCAGCTTACAAACCTCCGATACAACCTCCTACGGGAACCATTCCCTTCGATATGAATGAAGTTGATCCAGCCATGATCAAAATTGCTAGGCTTGAGAAAGCCTTGAAGAAATCCCAAGGTTTCAATTCAATTCCCGACATTGAGGACGGGTACACTGAGGCTTCAGTCAGGTTGCCAGAAAAATTCAAAATGCCTCACATCGATAGATTTGATGGGAGCGGGGATCCGATTGTGCATGTCCGCCTATTTTCAGATGTGTTGAGGCCTATGGGTTTATCTAGGGCACAAAAACTCTCATTATTTGGGAGGACCCTGTCAGATGTAGCGGCCATCTGGTACGCCAAACTGGAGGACTCAACGAAGCAGAATTGGGAAGAACTGTCTGAGGGGTTTGTTAACCAATACTCATACAATACTCAGATAGAAGTAACAATCAGTGAGCTAGAAGCAACCACTCAAAACCCCAAAGAACCCTTCATTGATTTTGTGGCAAGATGGAGGGCAAAGGCAGCCAGAATGACGAGCAGACCTTCTGAAAGAGAACAAGTCAGGTTAGTGGTCCAAAACCTCGAGCCAGACATGTTGCAGAGAATGATAGTGGCACCATTGTCCACATTTGCTTCCTTACATGAGTTAGGGGTTCAAATTGAGAGCGCCTTCAAAAAGGGCATCATCCACAGAAGTGAACCTGCAAAAAGGCCATTCACTCGGAGTACCAATGCTAGTACTAGCACTATTCCGCGGTCTGCAGATGTTAGTACCATTGCTACATCATCGGCCAAGATGGTCGATCCCTTTGCTGCTGCCACAAACTCACAAACCGCACAAAATAGTCAACCTTGGAACCGAAGATCTTTTACCCCCCTCCATATGAGTCTAACCCGCGCCCTCAAGGTGTTGATGGACAAGGGGCATCTCAAGCCTCTTGATCCTCGCCCTCTCCCAGACCCACTACCAGCTAGGCACGATCCAACCCAATATTGTACTTTCCACCAACAACATGGCCATCATACAGATTCATGCTTTCGTCTACGTCATGAGATCTAGAATCTCATCGACAACAAAGTCATCGCCCCTCCTAAGCCAAATGTGACAACCAACCCACTTCCTACACACAACCAAGTTCCTTCCCCCCAGAAATATTAACCATATCCAAACACTACACTACCACCTACCTTCAACCCAGCACATATATTACCTCGTCCCACCTACCAAAGTCGGAGGTGGTTATTCCAGAAAGCATGAACATGTGCATGATAGACTTAACCCCAACCCACCCAAATCCACCAAGCATGTGGCAGCAAAAACAGAAAAAGGGAAGAATACACCAAAGACTGGGCTGTCTAATACCTGTGGCATAGAAAATGGGGCCTCACTTGTAGAGGAGTATGATCCCAGTTTATACATTGTGGCCATTGATCAACCAAAACCAGTGGTCCTATTGCCAGATGGTTTCAATGGCAATGCTATCGGGGAAGGCCAGTTAGGGCAACATCAGAACGATTGGCCTGAACAAGGCCGAAATGACTTGGCCGAACTGGGAGAGGATCTAGTTCAGATAGAAGAAGACCTAGCCAACCTTTACTTCTTTGAAGAAGAGGAAATAAGCAGTGTTCAGATAGGCTGGTTTGATTCAAATCAGCCGCAAACAAACAACGGTTGGTTTGATGACGAAGAGCTAGATGAGGTGGAACAGACAAAGGGGTCAAAGAAGAAAAAGCGCGAGACCACATCTATTACTAGTACAGAACAAGTGCTAGAACAATTCCAGCAAGAGAGAATGGAAGAAGTTCAAAGGAAGAAGGTCTTGCCAGAAACCAAAACCATAGTGGGGAAGGAAAGGTGTGTTGCTGAGGGGCATGATGTGGACATGCTCCAAGTAAAGTCTGATAAAAGCTTGGCCATGGCTGCCGGAGAGTGGTGGGAAGATAGTGATTTGAGTCATGCATACACGGACGAAGGGTGGAAATCCAATACCCCCGACGATACGTGGTATACGGATGAAATCAATCACATGACCCGGAGTGGTCGATACTTCAAACCTGCGGCTGTAGATCAACCAGAATCCTCTAACAAAGAGGTTGATAACACCAGAGAGAAGGACTGTGAAGACAACTTGGTTTTGAAACAGCTCAAGAAGATTCAGGCAGATATCTCAATCTGGGGATTGATAATGGCTTCCCGGGAACATAGGCAAGTATTGCTAGAGGCAATGAATCGCACCAAACTGTCTATCGATACCACGGCTGATCAACTGGTGTCGTTAGTCACATCCGGCAATGTTACGCCAGTGATATCTTTCACGGATAAAGAGCTGCCACCTGAGGGTGCCAACCACAACCGCCCTTGTATGTAACTCTCGAGAGCCGAAAGAAGTGGATTCCGTAGTGTTAGTAGATACTTGATCGGCGATCAATGTGTGTCCGGCACGAACTGCTTATGCCATCGGTTGAGGCCTGTTGACTTCACACCCATAACTCAAGCCGTCCGAGCTTATGACAATACAAGCCGGGATGTCATAGGAACATTCAAGAGCCATATCCTGATCGGCCCGTCTGAACATGAGGTAGAATTCCATGTAATGGATGTTCCGGCTACCTTCAATCTACTGTTGGGAAGGCCTTGGCTACATCCGATAAAAGCTGTGTCATCAACAGTCCATCAGTTGGTGAAATACCCCTTCAAAGGTGGGATTGCTACGGTGTAGGGTAATTCATCGATCCACCCTCCCCAGGGAACTGCCACACCAGTGTTGGAAATCATACACGGGGAAGAAGATGTATTCCTCTCAGGCTTTTCACTAACAGAAGCCCGGGTAGTCCAATCTATCATGGCAGAAGCTGACGGAATCTATGTGAGTGCTCAATCCATCTACATGATGAACAAACAAGGGCATATGCCTGGATCAGGGCTAGGCAGGAGTGGCAGGCAAGGAGGCGCTGTTACCAAGGAGCTGATTCACAACCCTCACACTTTTGGGCTGGGATACAAACCTACTGCTGAGGATTGGCAAAGGAAGTGGGCTGAGTTGAGAGGAAGAATTAAAGCAAAGAAGGACGGAAAACAATATGAGTTAGTTCACAAACCAATACGGGGAACCTTGAACGGACGCTTTGTTCGCCAAGGGGAAGATTTCCCCTTTTGTGGATTTCCAGAGCCTTGGTTTGACCAGGAGACGAAGACAATCTATCCCGGATTCGAGAACTTCTTCGGGCACCAGTTACCAGAAGAGGAAGATGAGCGGATGGACTTGAGTACTAATACGAGTCAAGGCAAGACTGTAATTGTGAACGATGACGAAGACGAGCTGTTGGGAAAAACACTGACTGATCTACTAGCAAATTCTACTCTCGGAACTGAGTCTGACAACTTGGGGGATAGTTTTACTATCTCAATGATCAGGGATAAACCAGAAGCGGATTTCTCTAAACTTATTGTGGATGCATCTGAGGCTCCACACCTAATCTGGAAATTTGAAAAGGGCATCATCAGCAGTTCTGAATCGGATAATAAGTCTGAATCTGATTCCATCGAGTCAGTTGAGTCGGAGTCAGATTCGAGTTCTTCTGAGTCTGGTATTTTCGGGAGTGGTAACCTGGATACCAAAGTCCTGTCAAAGTCTTCTTTTAGTTTTTCTTTTGAGTCAACTGTAACCGAGGACCAGACTTTACTAATGGGAATATCGTAGAGTTTGCTTACTTCTCTGTGCCTTTAGTTTGTTGCACTGATCTCGATTTTCAAAATTTTGACTTAAATGAAGAGGAAGAAATTCCTCAGGCTTTGAAAAATTTGGTTGACCAAGAGGAGGAGAGGCGCATTAAGCCCTATACAGATGAAATCACTGCAATTAATGTGAAACAGTGGAAACCCAAAAAGAGTCCAAATCCGGCAATTGTTTTTTGAAAATCGATGTTTGAATCAAATGCAAAAATGGACTGCTTTGCCAGATTTCAGAGTCGCCACCTAAATATTTATTTTGGGAAATTTAGGAAACCCATGACTCGTGCCAAAGGCCATTAGTCCGTCGTTACCAAAGTGTCTTGGTTCGGGAACTTAGGTATGAGAGGGGAAGGTCAATAATTGAACACCCCACTCACCCGATCAAAGATCGGCCTCTACTAATCATGATGTGATTTTTATGTACAATATATGCTCTTGTTCTATATGTAACATACAAGTATAGACTAATTTCACAAAAAGTTGGAACGTTTGATTCCATGTTTGTTTTATAAAAAATTGTTTTGAATATGTATCACTGAAAATGGTGATATCATATATACATGAATCAAAGTATCCCAATTCAAGTGATTAGCCTTCATCCACAGGCATTCAAACAGGTATATCAAGTAAGCATTTAGCCTCATGGTAGTATATTTGATATGACAGCAATCACACTTATGCAATATGCTAAAGCACAAAAACTTACCTTATGTCCGAAGGCGAGTCAAAAGAAAGTAAATAGTTAGAAAAAATGCATGATCCTAATTATGTGATATGGCTAATGCAACACATACAACGTGCAAGTAATAAGCTTGGCTATTAGCATGGCATGCGAGTCAATTCAAGGCATGTGATAGGCATGTATGCAAGTAAAGAGTTTTGAATTTGACATTTGAATAATATGATGAGCCGAACTTTTATGCATGCAAACAGATGGATGCAAATCATGGAAAATGCTAAATTTAAACATGATGTCCCTAATCTAACCATCATAAGCTGGTAAATAAAAGGGAGAAAGACGTGGGGTTGGAAGACATACACATTATTACAAATTTGTCCTCACGAAGGAGGGTCCGAATGTCCAAATGCGCCCTCACGCAGGAGGGTCCGAATGTCCAAGTGTCCGAATAAATAATTATTACAAAACCGAATGAATAATAAATGAAAGGGGCTGTCTAATTTAATACAATAATTGATGTAAGGCAAGCCTTGACACAATAAATTCGGTATAACGTCCGACCGAATTCAATTGGTTCTTTATGTTGGTTGTAATCCAATTTTAACCAAATTTATTAGCCTTTTTTATTATCTGTCTATTTCTTTATCTTTTCTCCTGTTTGTGCAAAAGTGATATTTACATCCACTAAGTCTAGTGATAATGACACTTTCCTTTCCTTGGTGATTTCCAAGGGTCAATTACTCCTTAAAAGTAAACACACTGATGAAAAAGAGAAAATGAAAATAAAATATTTGCTTTAGTATAAGAACATGTATACATTTGGGGTAGTGAACCTCCAAAGAATTTAAACCATTAAGCATGGAAGAGTTTCTTTCTTATACTTGAATCACAATCTTTATTTTTTCACAAACTTTTTCATCGAAATAAGCAAAGAATGGAGGGAGATTGCAGAGATCATTATGCGACATTGATTAATTGGTTAGTACAAACAAACTTGATATTTAAAACATAAATCGTTGAAATAAATTAAACAGCCCCCTAAATAGCATATAATAAAGCGAGCAAAATTAAATAGCCGGAGGCACTATTTACCGCCGGAGGTACTATTCACCGTCGGGGTTACTATTCACCGCCGGAGGTACTATTCACCGCCGGAGGTACTATTCACCGCCGGAGGTTATTATTCACCGCCGGGATACAAATTATTTAAAGTAATAAATTACAACAATTTATATACAATATTTAAATTACAGCAGATATATGGGTGGTGCAGTGGTGCAGCCATCCCATTAAAGCGATAAAAAAAAGTTATAATTAGGTACTATTCACCGTCGGGGTTACTATTCACCGCCGGAGGTGCTATTCACCGCCGGAGGTCACTATTCACCGCCGGGATATTTATTTAAAAAAAAAGTGGAGTACCCGTCCTTTATTTTATGCCTATATAAGGGAGTGCGAAAAGCCGAGCTCCAGTTTCTTGCGACTCTGCTGGGGACTTAGAGAACTTGACTCAAACTTCATGATGTGAATTTTTATCTACATTTATATGTTCTTTGCATTGCATTTGCATTGGTGCGCCTAAGTCCCTGTGTTTGCCATCTGTTATTCCTGGACGGTTTGCCGGAGGCTTGCCTACAAAGCTTGCCAAAAGGCTGATCGGTCATGGGCTCTGTCAAGTTGGGAACACAACCCTTGGATCTGGATTATCGCTGTACCGCTTGATCCTCCTTTCACTTTTCGGTGTTAGGTGTGAGAGGTATATTAGGTAATCTTGCTGAGGTACCCTTTGTGACTATTTGACCTAATGCATATAGTACGCTCTAGTGACCATTCAATTTAGGACCGGATGCTACCGTACAGGATGTTATGAAACCACTTGCTTGAAATAGTGCAACCTAGATCACGTCAAAATCTAGGACAGGGTAACCTACCTCCTCATAGGGGTGTTTTGGTTCTTTTTATGTGGTATGTGCTTTTATAGTGAAATATACGGGATGATTCATAGCAGTGGCACAAATGAGCAATCAGTCTGAGAACAAAGTTTAGGCGGGATCACAGTTCAGCTGCATGTTGTGATTAATTGAGAATTGGGGCTGAAGTGTTGTCTGTTTTTTTTAAAAAAAGTTTTCTTTCTTTCTTTCTTTTTGCTAGGTAGTTTTTCATCATAGCTTCAGAAAGACTCGATATCCCCCAAGTTGTTTGGACTCGTTCTCGTAGGCTTTGTAAAACGCAAGATCTTGTTGACGGTCAGCCAGTATTAGTTTATCTCCCGTCGGTCACTCGACGAAGAAAGAACAAACAGGCATCAGCACCAGTACAAAGCACTCCACAAACACCAATTCGTATCCGCAATTCACCAATATCTCACCCACCTATAAGAATGACACAGAACACAGAAGAAATTGCTGCCATGATGGCAACTTTGAGAACTATGGACCAAAGGTTGGCCGCACAGGATGAAGTCATCGCTGATCTGTGGCGCCCATTTGGGGCATCTGCATCTACTGTACATCCGGTCCCGGCTGCCCAGCCAAATCCTGATCTCCCTCCACCATTGGAAACTCCTCAGGTCCCAGATCCTCAGGAGATGTTTCCAACAGCTTCAGCTTACAGACCTCCGATACAACCTCCTACGGGAACCATTCCCTTCGATATGAATGAAGTTGATCCAGCCATGATCAAAATTGCTAGGCTTGAGAAATCCTTGAAGAAATCTCAAGGTTTCAATTCAATTCCCGACATTGAGGACGGGTACACTGAGGCTTCAGTCAGGTTGCCAGAAAAATTCAAAATGCCTCACATCGATAGATTTGATGGGAGCGGGGATCCGATTGTGCATGTCCGCCTATTTTCAGATGTGTTGAGGCCTATGGGTTTATCTAGGGCACAAAAACTCTCATTATTTGGGAGGACCCTGTCAGATGTAGCGGCCATCTGGTACGCCAAACTAGAGGACTCAATGAAGCGAAATTGGGAAGAACTGTCTGAGGGGTTTGTTAACCAATACTCATACAATACTCAGATAGAAGTAACAATCAGTGAGCTAGAAGCAACCACCACTCAAAACCCCAAAGAACCCTTCATTGATTTTGTGGCAAGATGGAGGGCAAAAGCAGCCAGAATGACGAGCAGACCTTCTGAAAGAGAACAAGTCAGGTTAGTGGTCCAAAACCTCGAGCCAGACATGTTGCAGAGAATGATAGTGGCACCATTGTCCACATTTGCTTCCTTACATGAGTTAGGGGTTCAAATTGAGAGCGCCTTCAAAAAGGGCATCATCCACAGAAGTGAACCTGCAAAAAAGCCATTCACTCGGAGTACCAATGCTAGTACTAGCACTATTCCGTGGTCTTCAAATGTCAGTACCATTGCTACATCATCGGCCAAGATGGTCGATCCCTTTGCTGCTGCCACAAACTCACAAACCGCACAAAATAGTCAACCTTGGAACCGAAGATCTTTTACCCCCCTCCATATGAGTCCAACCCGCGCCCTCAGGTGTTGATGGACAAGGGGCATCTCAAGCCTCTTGATCCTCGCCTTCTCCCAGACCCACTGCCAGCTAAACACGACCCAACCCAATATTGTACTTTCCATCAACAACATGGCCATCATACAGATTCATGCTTTCGTCTACGTCATGAGATTCAGAATCTCATTGACAACAAAGTCATCGCCCCTCCTAAACCAAATGTGACCACCAACCCACTTCCCACCCATAACCAAGTCCCACCACCTAGAGACATCAACCTGATCCATATATTGCCATCTGCCTATAACCCCAACATATACATCACCCCAACCCATTTACCCAAGCCTGAGGTGTTCATTCCAGAAGACATGGACTTGTGTATGATGGATGCACCTGAACCCCAATCGTCTCAACCCCCAAAACTTGAACTCCCTAATAGCCAAATTCCAATCCAACCCACTCCAAAGAACCCAGCCCAACCAGTTCACCAAGACCAAGTAGGTTCAAATACCTCGCAGGCACCAATAGCCGAACCCACTACTTCTAAGCTGTTGAGCATGATTGAAGACCTTCAGAGCACTGTGGCAGATTTAGCCTTTGGGATCTTGGCTCCATCATCGATCACATCATGTGCCAGAAATTTCAGGTCAAAAAGCTCCCCAATCTTGGGGCGAGCTACAATTGGAAAGGGCCAACCCGAAGGTATCTTAAGTCTAGGTGATGACATGTCAACAACAAGTGATACAGCCACCCAATCCCTTGGCAAAACTGAAGCAAGGGGTAAACATGAAACCGGGGCAAGTATTGATCCATATGCACATCTCCGATGGGCTATTGAGGCTTTAAAAGTCAAAGGGTTGAACAAACAGCAAGTGCTTGTAGTTGTTACAAATATTGTGGATGAATACAACTCATTGGTACGCGAGAGGTGTTTAGTGAATAGTACCTCGCTAGATATTGAACACCCCACTCAAGGTCCAACATTAACGCGCGTTTGGATCTCAAATACTCCTTTCGCGTACCGCGCGTTTGGATCTCAAATACTCCTCTCGCGTACCCCGCGTTTGGATCTCAAATACTCCTCTCGCGTACCGCGCGTTCGGATCTCAAATACACCTCTCGCGTACCCCGCGTTTGGATCTCAAATACTCCTTTCGCGTACCGCGCGTTTGGATCTCAAATACTCCTCTCGCGTACCCCGCGTTTGAATCTCAAATACTCCTCTCGCGTACCGCGCGTTTGGATCTCAAATACTCCTCTCGCGTACCGCGCGTTTGGATCTCAAATACTCCTCTCGCGTACCGCGCGTTTGGATCTCAAATACTCCTCTCGCGTACTGCGCGTTTGGATCTCAAATACTCCTCTCGCGCACCGCGCGTTTGGATCTCAAATACTCCTCTCGCGCACCGCGCGTTTGGATCTCAAATACTCCTCTCGCGCACCGCGCGTTTGGATCTCAAATACTCCTCTCGCGTATGACAGACGCGTTTGGATCTCAAATACTCCTCTCGCGTATGACAGACGCGTTTGGATCTCAAATACTCCTCTCGCGTACCGCGCGTTTGGATCTCAAATACTCCTCTCGCGTGCCGCGCGTTTGGATCTCAAATACTCCTCTCGCGTACCGCGCGTTTGGATCTCAAATACTCCTCTCGCGTACTGCGCGTTTGAATCTCAAATACTCCTCTCGCGTACCGCGCGTTTGGATCTCAAATACTCCTCTCGCGAATGACAGACGCGTTTGGATCTCAAATACTCCTCTCGCGTACCGCGCGTTTGGATCTCAAATACTCCTCACGCGTATGACAGACGCGTTTGGATCTCAGATACTCCTTTCGCGTACCGCGCGTTTGGATCTCAAATACTCCTCTTGCGTATGACAGACGCGTTTGGATCTCAAATACTCCTCTCGCGTGCCGCGCGTTTGGATCTTAAATACTCCTCTCGCGTATGACAGACGCGTTTGGATCTCAAATACTCCTCTCGCGTATGAAAGACGCGTTTGGATCTCAAATACTTCTCTCGCGTATGACAGACGCGTTTGGATCTCAATCTCAAATACTCCTCTCGCGTACGACGGGTTTGGATCTCAAGTTCACATACTCCTCTCGCATAGGACGTGTTTGGATCTGAAGTTCACTTTCCTCCTCTCGCGGACGAAGCGTTTGGATCTCACATTCACTATATCCAACATTTATGCTTTCATTCAGTGTCACATCATTGTCTTGATTGCATTTCATTGCATGATCATAAGTTATGTTTTGCATTTCATTGCATGATCATTAGTTGGGAGGCACTATCTTTTATTCCTCAGTGTCATGATCCTATTTATTCACCGTAGGTTTAGGAATAACTGTAATTTATAATTTTGTTTCTCACGCGACCAGCAGATTCAAACTCATTAATCCGCGGTGATTAATGATCAAAGCACCTAAAATCCAACCTTTGATCCTGCCGACGCACTCAACTAAACGCACATAATATATATAATTGACCCAGAGGTACTCCACTTTTGCCTTAGGACTGCAATAGCCCCCTCTCGCGTGAGACGCGTTAGGACTGCAATACCCCCCTCTCGTGTGAGACGCGTTAGGACTTCAATATCCCCCTCTCGCATGAGACGCGTTAGGACTACAATAGCCCCCTCTCGCGTGAGACGCGTTAGGACTACAATATCCCCTCTCGCGTGAGACGCGTTAGGACTGCAATAGCCCCCTCTCGCGTGAGACGCGTTAGGACTACAATAGCCCCCTTTCGCGCGAGACGCGTTAGGACTACAATATCCCCCTCTCGCGTGCGACGCGTTTGGACTGCAATAGCCCCCTCTCGCGTGAGACGCGTTTGGACTACAATATCCCCCTCTCGCGTCTCGCATGAGACGCGTTAGGACTACAATATCCTCCTCTCGCGTGAGACGCGTTAGGACTGCAATAGCCCCCTCTCGCGTGAGACGCGTTAGGACTACAATAGCCCCCTCTCGCGTGAGACGCGTTAGGACTACATATCCCCCTCTCGCGTGAGACGCGTTAGGACTACAATATCCCCCTCTCGCGTGAGACGCGTTAGGACTGCACTAGCCCCCTCTCGCGTGAGACGCGTTAGGACTGCAATATCCCTCTCTCGCGTGAGACGCGTTAGGACTGCAATAGCCCCCTCTCGCGTGAGACGCGTTAGGACTACAATATCCCCCTCTCGCGTGAGACGCGTTTGGATCTCAAGTTCACATACTCCTCTCGCGTGAGACGCGTTTGGATCTCAAGTTCACAGACTCCTCTCGCGTGAGACGCGTTTGGATCTCAAGTTCACTACACTCCTCTCGCGTGAGACGCGTTTGGATCTCAAGTTCACATACTCCTCTCGCGTGAGACGCGTTTGGATCTCAAGTTCACTACACTCCTCTCGCGTGAGACGCGTTTGGATCTCAAGTTCACTACACTCCTCTCGCGTGAGACGCGTTTGGATCTCGAATACTCCTCTCACGTGAGACGCGTTTGGATCTCAAGTTCACTTTCCTACTTTCGCGTGAGACGCGTTTGGATCTCAAATACTCCTCTCGCGTGAGACGCGTTTGGATCTCAAGTTCACTTTCCTCCTTTCGTGTGAGACGCGTTTGGATCTCAAATACTCCTCTCGCGTGAGACGCGTTTGGATCTTAAGTTCACTTTCCTCCTTTCGCGAGAGACGCGTTTGGATCTCAAATACTCCTCTCGCGTGAGACAAGTTTGGATCTCAAATACTCCTCTTGCGTGAGACGCGTTTGGATCTCAAATACTCCTCTCGCGTGAGACGTGTTTGGATCTCAAGTTCACTTTCCTCCTTTCGCGTGAGACGCGTTTGGATCTCAAATACTCCTCTCGCGTACCGCGCGTTTGGATCTCAAATACTCCTCTCGCGTATGACAGACGCGTTTGGATCTCAAATACTCCTCTCGCGTATGACAGACGCGTTTGGATCTCAAATACTCCTCTCGCGTATGACAGACGCGTTTGGATCTCAAATACTCCTCTCGCGTACCGCGCGTTTGGATCTCAAATACTCCTCTCGCGTACTGCGCGTTTGAATCTCAAATACTCCTCTCGCGTACCGCGCGTTTGGATCTCAAATACTCCTCTCGCGTACCGCGCGTTTGGATCTCAAATACTCCTCTCGCGTATGACAGACGCGTTTGGATCTCAAATACTCCTCTCGCGTACCGCGCGTTTGGATCTCAAATACTCCTCTCGCGTATGACAGACGCGTTTGGATCTCAAATACTCCTCTCGCGTGCCGCGCGTTTGGATCTCAAATACTCCTCTCGCGTATGACAGACGCGTTTGGATCTCAAATACTCCTCTCGCGTATGACAGACGCGTTTGGATCTCAAATACTTCTCTCCGTATGACAGACGCATTTGGATCTCAATCTCAAATACTCCTCTCGCGTAAGACGCGTTTGGATCTCAAGTTCACATACTCCTATCGCATAGGACGTGTTTGGATCTGAAGTTCACTTTCCTCCTCTCGCGGACGAAGCGTTTGGATCTCACAATCACTACATCCAACATTTATGCTTTCATTCAGTGTCACATCATTGTCTTGATTGCATTTCATTGCATGATCATAAGTTATGTTTTGCATTTCATTGCATGATCATAAGTTATGTTTTAAAATCACTGATGAATAAAGAGAAATGAAAAATAAAAGATTGTGCTTTAGTATAAGAACATGTATACATTTGGGGTAGTGAACCTCCAAAGAATTTAAACAATTAAGCATGGAAGAGTTTCTTTCTTATACATGAATCACA
The DNA here is from genome assembly GCA_030407325.1 of Camellia japonica. Taxonomy (NCBI): domain Eukaryota; kingdom Viridiplantae; phylum Streptophyta; class Magnoliopsida; order Ericales; family Theaceae; genus Camellia; species Camellia japonica. The sequence continues at coordinate 6,825 of JAPPVO010001329.1, read as the reverse complement.
ATCTTAATTTTTCACAACTTTTTAATCGAAATAAGCAAAGAATGGAGGGAGGTTGCAGAGATGATTATGCGACATTGATTAATTGGTTAGTACAAACAAACTTGATATTTAAAACATAAATCGTTGAAATAAATTAAACAGCCCCCTAAATAGCATATAATAAAGCGAGCAAAATTAAATAGCCGGAGGCACTATTTACCGCCGGAGGTACTATTTACCGCCGGAGGTTATTATTCACCGCCGGGATACAAATTATTTAAAGTAATAAATTACAACAATTTATATACAATATTTAAATTACAACAGATATATGGGTGGTGCAGTGGTGCAGCCATCCCATTAAAGCGATAAAAAAAGTTATAATTAGGTACTATTCACCGTCGGGGTTACTATTCACCGCCGGAGGTGCTATTCACCGCCGGGATATTTATTTAAAGTAATAAATTACAACAATTTATATACAATATTTAAATTACAACAGATATGTAGGTGGTGCAGTGGTGCAGCCATCCCATTAAAGCGATAAAAAAAGTTATAAAACGAGGTAAATAAAGTATTTAAACAAATTAGGTACTATTCACCATCGGGGTTACTATTCACCGCCGGAGGTGCTATTCACCGCCGGGATATTTATTTAAAGTAATAAATTACAACAATTTATATACAATATTTAAATTACAGCAGATATGTAGGTGGTGCAGTGGTGCAGCCATCCCATTAAAGCGATAAAAAAAGTTATAAAACGAGGTAAACTTTGTAATTAATGGAGAGTCCACAATATTTGTAGTTCAACCTATGGGGAACAGCCCTTCCACTGGGCAGGTCAATATTTGTTCAACAATTTATATTCATTTACTTTCTTTACAAAGTCCGAAGGCGAGTCAAAAGAAAGTAAATAGTTAGAAAAAATGCATGATCCTAATTAATGCGATATGGCTAATGCAACACATACAACGTGCAAGTAATAAGCTCGGCTATTAGCATGGCATGCGAGTCAATTCAAGGCATGTGATAGGCATGTATTCAATTAAAGAGTTTTGAATTTGACATTTGAATAATATGATGAGCCGAACTTTTATGCATGCAAACAGATGGATGCAAATCATGGAAAATGCTAAATTAAACATGATGTCCCTAATCTAACCATCATAAGCTGGTAAATAAAAGGGAGAAAGACGTGGGGTTGGAAGACATACACATTATTACAAATTTGTCCTCACGAAGGAGGGTCCGAATGTCCAAATGCGCCCTCACGCAGGAGGGTCCGAATGTCCAAGTGTCCGAATAAATAATTATTACAAAACCGAATGAATAATAAATGAAAGGGGCTGTCTAATTTATTACAATAATTGATGTAAGGCAAGCCTTGACATAATAAATTCGGTATAACGTCCGACCGAATTCAATTGGTTCTTTATGTTGGTTGTAATCCAATTTTAACCAAATTTATTAGCCTTTTTTATTACCTGTCCATTTCTTTATCTTTTCTCCTGTTTGTGCAAAAGTGATATTTACATCCGCTAAGTCTAGTGATAATGACACTTTCCTTGGTGATTTCCAAGGGTCAATTACTCCCTTAAAAGTAAACACACTGATGAATAAAGAGAAATGAAAAATAAAAGATTGTGCTTTAGTATAAGAACATGTATACATTTGGGGTAGTGAACCTCCAAAGAATTTAAACCATTAAGCATGGAAGAGTTTCTTTCTTATACTTGAATCACAATCTTAATTTTTCACAACTTTTTAATCGAAATAAGCAAAGAATGGAGGGAGGTTGCAGAGATGATTATGCGACATTGATTAATTGGTTAGTACAAACAAACTTGATATTTAAAACATAAATCGTTGAAATAAATTAAACAGCCCCCTAAATAGCATATAATAAAGCGAGCAAAATTAAATAGCCGGAGGCACTATTTACCGCCGGAGGTACTATTCACCGTCGGGTTACTATTCACCGCCGGAGGTACTATTCACCGCCGGAGGTTATTATTCACTGCCGGGATACAAATTATTTAAAGTAATAAATTACAACAATTTATATACAATATTTAAATTACAGCAGATATATGGGTGGTGCAGTGGTGCAGCCATCCCATTAAAACGATAAAAAAAAGTTATAATTAGGTACTATTCACCGTCGGGGTTACTATTCACCGCCGGAGGTTACTATTCACCACCGGGATATTTATTTAAAGTAATAAATTACAACAATTTATATACAATATTTAAATTACAACAGATATGTAGGTGGTGCAGTGGTGCAGCCATCCCATTAAAGCGATAAAAAAAAGTTATAAAACGAGGTAAATAAAGTATTTAAACAAATTAGGTACTATTCACCGTCGGGGTTACTATTCACCGCCGGAGGTGCTATTCACCGCCGGAGGTTACTATTCACCACCGGGATATTTATTTAAAGTAATAAATTACAACAATTTATATACAATATTTAAATTACAGCAAATATGTAGGTGGTGCAGTGGTGCAGCCATCCCATTAAAGCGATAAAAAAAGTTATAAAACGAGGTAAACTTTGTAATTAATGGAGAGTCCGCAATATTTGTAGTTCAACCTATGGGAACAGCCCTTCCACTAGGCAGGTCAATATTTGTTCAACAATTTATATTCATTTACTTTCTTTACAAAGTCCGAAGGCGAGTCAAAAGAAAGTAAATAGTTAGAAAAAATGCATGATCCTAATTAATGCGATATGGCTAATGCAACACATACAACGTGCAAGTAATAAGCTCGGCTATTAGCATGGCATGCGAGTCAATTCAAGGCATGTGATAGGCATGTATTCAAGTAAAGAGTTTTGAATTTGACATTTGAATAATATGATGAGCCAAACTTTTATGCATGCAAACAGATGGATGCAAATCATGGAAAATGCTAAATTAAACATGATGTCCCTAATCTAACCCTCATAAGCTAGTAAATAAAAGGGAGAAATACGTGGGGTTGGAAGACATACACATTATTACAAATTTGTCCTCACGAAGGAGGGTCCGAATATCCAAATGCGCCCTCACGCAGGATGGTCCGAATGTCCAAGTGTCCGAATAAATAATTATTACAAAACCGAATGAATAATAAATGAAAGGGGCTGTCTAATTTATTACAATAATTGATGTAAGGCAAGCCTTGACACAATAAATTCGGTATAACGTCTGACCGAATTCAATTGGTTCTTTATGTTGGTTGTAATCCAATTTTAACCAAATTTATTAGCCTTTTTTATTACCTGTCCATTTCTTTATCTTTTCTCCTGTTTGTGCAAAAGTGATATTCACATCCGCTAAGTCTAGTGATAATGACACTTTCCTTGGTGATTTCCAAGGGTCAATTACTCCCTTAAAAGTAAAACACACTGATGAATAAAGAGAAATGAAAAATAAAATATTGTGCTTTAGTATAAGAACATGTATACATTTGGGGTAGTGAACCTCCAAAGAATTTAAACCATTAAGCATGGAAGAGTTTCTTTCTTATACTTGAATCACAATCTTAATTTTTCACAACTTTTAATCGAAATAAGCAAAGAATGGAGGGAGGTTGCAGAGATGATTATGCGACATTGATTAATTGGTTAGTACAAACAAACTTGATATTTAAAACATAAATCGTTGAAATAAATTAAACAGCCCCCTAAATAGCATATAAAAAGCGAGCAAAATTAAATAGCCGGAGGCACTATTCACCGCCGGAGGTACTATTTACCACCGAAGGTTATTATTCACCGCCGGGATACAAATTATTTAAAGTAATAAATTATAACAATTTATATACAATATTTAAATTACGGCAGATATATGGGTGGTGCAGTGGTGCAGCCATCCCATTAAAGCGATAAAAAAAAGTTATAATTAGGTACTATTCACCGTCGGGGTTACTATTCACCGCCGGAGGTGCTATTCACCGCCGGAGTTACTATTCACCGCCGGGATATTTATTTAAAGTAATAAATTACAACAAGTTATATATACAATATTTAAATTACAACAGATATGTAGGTGGTGCAGTGGTGCAGCCATCCCATTAAAGCGATAAAAAAAAGTTATAAAACGAGGGTAATAAAGTATTTAAACAAATTAGGTACTATTCACCGTCGGGGTTACTATTCACCACCGGAGGTGCTATTCACCGCCGGAGGTTACTATTCACCGCCGGGATATTTATTTAAAGTAATAAATTACAACAATTTATATACAATATTTAAATTACAGCAGATATGTAGGTGGTGCAGTGTCAGCCATCCCATTAAAGCATAAAAAAGTAATAAAACGAGAGGTAAATAAAGTATTTAAACAAATTAGGTACTATTCACCGTCGGGGTTACTATTCACCGCCGAAGTGCTATTCACCGCCGGAGGTTACTATTCACCGCCGGATATTTATTTAAAGTAATAAATTACAACAATTTATATACAATATTTAAATTACAGCAGATATGTAGTAGGTGGTGTAGTGTTGCAGCCATCCCATTAAAGCGATAATACCGCCGGGATATTTATTTAAAGTAATAAATTACAACAATTATATACAATATTTAATTACAACAGATATGTAGGTCGTGCAGTGGTGCAGCCATCCCATTAAAGCGATAAAAAAAGTTATAAAACGAGAAGTAAATAAAGTATTTAAACAAATTAGGTACTATTCACCGTCGGGGTTACTATTCACACGCCGGAGGTGCTATTCACCCCGGTGGTTACTATTCACCGCCGGGATATTTATTTAAAGTAATAAATTACAACAATTATATACAATATTTAAATTACAGCAGATATAGTAGGTGGTGCAGTGGTGCAGCCATCCCATTCAAGCGATAAAAAAAGTTATAAAAACGAGGTAAATAAAGTATTTAAACAAATTAGGTACTATTCACCGTCGGGGTTACTATTCACTGCCGGAGGTGCTATTCACCGCCGGAGGTTACTATTCACCGCCGGGATATTTATTTAAAGTAATAAATTACAACACATTTATATACAATATTTAAATTATAACAGATATGTAGGTGGTGCAGTGGTGCAGCCATCCCATTAAAGCGATAAAAAAAAAAAACAGTTATAAAACGAGTAAATACAGTATTTAAATAAATTATATCACATTTTTAAATTAAATGACAATTTGCAAAAACTCACCTTATGGGAAATGATGAATTTTCTGAGTCACATACTTTCTTTTGACTACTCTCAAGTCTGTGGAATATGTTCTCAATTCTCAGTTCAAATTTTGAAATTACAGCTTTAGTGGTTGTTTTTTGAATGGTGTATTGATGACATGAAAATAAAAATATTAAAGAAAATATTTTATTTTCCTCTCTCCCTAAAAATTCCCTCTCAAACTTACTGAGTCTTTTCTCTCCCCCAGAATTCTTCTCACAGAATGCTCTCTTCAGAATTCCCTCTCTTCTTAGCCTCTCCCCCCAGAATTTCTTTCTTCTCAGAATTTCCCCTCCCCCAGAATGGTCTCCCCTAACCTGCCTTATATAGGCGAATTATAATATTATAATAATAATATAATAAAAATATAATATAATAATAATAAATAATATAATAAATAATAATATAAATATAATAATAATATATATATAATATATATATGCGCGTTAGTTGAGTGCGTCGGCAGCCGACGATATTTTTTTTATTATTTTTATTTTATAATATATAATATAGAATATATAATATATATATAATATATAATATAATATATAAAATATCTAAAAAATTAATTTATACCAAATACTAAACATATAAATACTAATATAATTTTATATGAAATACCAAAGATATAATATGATAATTCTAAACACATAAGATAATTTGTTTTATTATTTTCTTTTATATAAATATACCAAAAATATGAACAAACACATAAAATATGAAAAATTACAAAAATACTAAATTAATGAAATATTCAATATTTTAAAATAATTTGGCCAAAAAAATGGGTGAAGGTTGGGATTAAAACTTAAATTCCATCTTTTTTACTGAGAATTTTGTGAGAAACACATTCTAATGTCATCATCAGGTAATCAAAAGAAAGCGCCCCAATTCTTAGGGCAGGTCAAAATGGGGTGTCTACAGTTGCCCCTCTTTGACAGAGCTCGAAGTCATTTCATGACGTGAGTGAATGTCAAAGCCGCCCGAAGACGACCCTTTTGACAAGGCCGTAAGACTTGGCAATCAAACAAGATGCAATGCATGTGGTAGGTTGTAAAGCGGCATCCATGCCCAGGGGTGCTAACCATTATATTTTATACAACCACAACACAAGAGAACAACACAATGTTTGGCCCACCCACCACGAAAGGCTACCATCACTACTCTCCATCTAAAATTCTATAAATGGTACTCCCATAATGTTGTTCCTGGCAGAAGAGCAAGGTTTTACATTTTGCTCTCAAAATGGAGAGGTTGCCCACCAATAGGCTCCAAGACTGGAAATATGATTATCATATTTATAATATAATATAATATTGTAATAATTTACTTTAAAAAATATCCCCGGCGGTGAATAGTAACCTCCGGCGGTGAATAGCACCTCCGGCGGTGAATAGTAAACCCCGACGGTGAATAGTACCTAATTTGTTTAAATACTTTATTTACCTCGTTTTATAACTTTTTTTTATCGCTTTAAAGGGATGGCTGCACCACTGCACCACCTACATATCTGCTGTAAATTAAATATTGTATATAAATTGTTGTAATTTATTACTTTAAATAAATATCCCGGCGGTGAATAGTAACCTCCGGCGGTGAGTAGCACCTCCGACGGCGAATAGTAACCCCGACGGTGAATAGTACCTAATTT
>JAPPVO010001328.1:0-20168 GCA_030407325.1 Camellia japonica | reverse complement strand
ACTGCACAAAACAGTGCGATGCGCAAAATACGCGAGTTTGAACTGCACAAACAGTGCGATGCGCAATAGCGCGAGTGTCAACTGCACAAAACAGTGCGATGCGCAAATAGCGCGAGTTTGAACTGCACAAAACAGTGCGATGCGCAAAATACGCGAGTTTGAACTGCACAAAACAGTGCGATGCGCAAAATAGCGCGAGTGTCAACTGCACAAAACAGTGCGATGCGCAAATAGCGCGAGTTTGAACTGCACAAAACAGTGCGATGCCAAAATAGCGCGAGTGTCAACTGCACAACATTGCGATGCGCAAAATACCGCGAGTTGTCACTGACAAAACAGTGCGATCGCAAAATAGCGCGAGTTTTGAACTGCCAAACAGTGCGAATGCGCAAAATGCGCGAGTGTCAACTGCACAAAACGTGCGATGCGCAAAATAGCGCGAGTTTGAACTGCACAAAACATTGCGATGCGCAAATAGCGCGATTGTCAACTGCACAAAACAGTGCGATGCGCAAAATAGCGCAGTTTGACTGCACAAAACAGTGCGATGCGCAAATAGCGCGAGTTTGAACTGCACAAAACGTGCGATCGCAAATAGCGCGAGTTTCAACTGCACAAAACTGCGATGCGCAAAATAGCGCGATTGAACTGCACAAAACAGTGCGATGCGCAAAATAGCGCGAGTTTCAACTGCACAAAACAGTGCGATGCGCAAAATAGCGCGAGTGTCAATGCACAAAACAGTGCGATGCGCAAAATCGCGAGTTGAACTGCACAAAACAGTGCGATGCGCAAAATAGCGCGAGTTTTGAACTGCACAAAACAGTGCGATGCGCAAAATAGCGCGAGTGTCAACTGCACAAAACAGTGCGATGCGCAAAATAGCGCGAGTTTGAACTGCACAAAAGTGCGATGCGCAAAATAGCGCGAGTGTCAACTGCACAAAACAGTGCGATGCGCAAAATAGCGCGAGTTTGAACTGCACAAAACAGTGCGATGCGCAAAATAGCGCGAGTTTCAACTGCACAAAACAGTGCGATGCGCAAAATAGCGCGAGTTTGAACTGCACAAAACAGTGCGATGCGCAAATAGCGCGAGTGTCAACTGCACAACAGTGCATATGCGCAAAATAGCGCGAGTTGAACTGCACAAACAGTGCGATGCGCAAAATAGCGCGAGTTTGAAACTGCACAAAACAGTGCGATGCGCAAAATAGCGCGAGTGTCAACTGCACAAAAACAGTGCGATGCGCAAAATAATAGCGAGTTTGAACTGCACAAACGTGCGATGCGCAAAATAGCGCGAGTGTCAACTGCACAAACAGTGCGATGCGCAAAATAGCGCGAGTTGAACTGCACAAAACAGTGCGATGCGCAAATAGCGCGAGTGTCAACTGCACAAAACAGTGCGATGCGCAAAATAGCGCGAGTTTGAACTGCACAAAACAGTGCGATGCGCAAAATAGCGCGAGTTTGACTGCACAAAACAGTGCGATGCGCAAATAGCGCGAGTTTCAACTGCACAAAACAGTGCGATGCGCAAAATAGCGCGAGTTTGAACTGCACAAAACAGTGCGATGCGCAAAATAGCGCGAGTGTCAACTGCACAAACAGTGCGATGCGCAAAATAGCGCGAGTTGTCAACTGCACAAAACAGTGCGATGCGCAAAATAGCGCGAGTTTGAACTGCACAAAACAGTGCGATGCGCAAATAGCGCGAGTGTCAACTGCACAAAACAGTGCGATGCGCAAAATAGCGCGAGTTTGAACTGCACAAAACAGTGCGATGCGCAAAATAGCGCGAGTGTCAACTGCACAAACAGTGCGATGCGCAAAATAGCGCGAGTTTGAACTGCACAAAACAGTGCGATGCGCAAAATAGCGCGAGTGTCAACTGCACAAAACAGTGCGATGCGCAAAATAGCGCGAGTTTGAACTGCACAAAACAGTGCGATGCGCAAAATAGCGCGAGTGTCAACTGCACAAACAGTGCGATGCGCAAAATAGCGCGAGTGTCAACTGCACAAAACAGTGCGCATGCGCAAAATAGCGCGAGTTGAATGCACAAACAGTCGCGATGCGCAAAATAGCGCGAGTTTGAACTGCACAAAACTGTGCGATGCGCAAAATAGCGCGAGTGTCACTGCACAAACAAAGTGCGATGCGCAAAATAGCGCTGACGTTTGAACTGCACAAAACAGTGCGATGCGCAAAATAGGCGAGGGTCAACTGCACAAAACAGTGCATGCGCAAAATAGCGCAGTCAATGCACAAAACAGTGCGATGCGCAAAATAGCGCGAGTTAACTGCACAAACGTGCGATGCGCAAAATAGCGGGAGTTTGAACTGCACAAAACAGTGCGATGCGCAAAATAGCACGTGTCTACTGCACAAAACAGTGCGATGCGCAAAATAGACGCGAGTGTTGAACTGCACAAAACAGTGCGATGCGCAAAATAGCGCGAGTGTCAACTGCACAAAACAGTGCGATGCGCAAAATAGCGCAGTTTAACTGCACAAACAGTGCGATGCGCAAAATAGACGCGAGTTTGAACTAGCACAAAACAGTGCGATGCGCAAAATAGCGCGAGTGTCACACTGCACAAAACAGTGCGATGCGCAAAATAGCGCGAAGTTTGAACTGCACAAAACAGTCGATGCGCAAAATAGCACGAGTGTCAACTGCACAAACAGTGCGATGCGCAAAATAGCGCGAGTTTGAACTGCACAAAACAGGCGATGCGCAAAAGTAGCGCAGTGCAACTGCACAAAACAGTGCGATGCGCAAAATAGCGCGAGTTCAACTGCACAAACAGTGCGATGCGCAAGAATAGCGCGAGTTTGAACGCACAAAACAGTGCATGCGTAAAATAGCGCGAGTGTCAACTGCACAAAACATGATCGAAAGCTTGACGACAGTGGATGCCAAAATAGCGGCGAGTTTGAACGCACAAATACTGCGATGCGCTAAAATAGCGCGAGTGTCAACTGCACAAAACAGTGCGATGCGCAAAATTGCGCGAGTTTGAACTGCACCAAACAGTGCGATGCGCAAAATAGCGCGAGTGTCAACTGCACAAAACAGTGCATGCGCAAAATAGCGCGAACGTGAATGCACAAAACCTGCTGTATGCGCAAAATAGCGCAGTTGTAACTGCACAAAACAGTGCGATGCGCAAAATAGCGCGAGTTGTCAACTGCACAAAACAGTGCGATGCGCAAAATAGCGCGAGTTTGAACTGCACAAAACAGTGCGATGCGCAAAATAGCGCGAGTGTCAACTGCACAAAACAGTGCGATGCGCAAAATAGCGCGAGTGTCAACTGCACAAAACAGTGCGATGCGCAAATAGCGCGAGTTTGAACTGCACAAACAGTGCGATGCGCAAAATAGCGCGAGTTTGAACTGCACAAACAGTGCGATGCGCAAAATAGCGCGAGTGTCAACTGCACAAAACAGTGCGATGCGCAAAATAGCGCGAGTTGAACTGCACAAAACAGTGCGATGCGCAAAATAGCGCGAGTGTCAACTGCACAAAACAGTGCGATGCGCAAAATAGCGCGAGTTTGAACTGCACAAAACAGTGCGATGCGCAAAATAGCGCGAGTGTCAACTGCACAAAACAGTGCGATGCGCAAAATAGCGCGAGTTTGAACTGCACAAAACAGTGCGATGCGCAAAATAGCGCGAGTGTCAACTGCACAAAACAGTGCGATGCGCAAAATAGCGCGAGTTTCAACTGCACAAAAACAGTGCGATGCGCAAAATAGCGCGAGTTGAACTGCACAAAACAGTGCGATGCGCAAAATAGCGCGAGTTTGAACTGCACAAAACAGTGCGATGCGCAAAATAGCGCGAGTGTCAACTGCACAAAACAGTGCGATGCGCAAAATAGCGCGAGTTTGAACTGCACAAAACAGTGCGATGCGCAAAATAGCGCGAGTTTGAACTGCACAAAACAGTGCGATGCGCAAAATAGCGCGAGTGTCAACTGCACAAAACAGTGCGATGCGCAAAATAGCGCGAGTTTGAACTGCACAAACAGTGCGATGCGCAAAATAGCGAGTGTCAACTGCACAAAACAGTGCGATGCGCAAAATAGCGCGAGTTTGAACTGCACAAACAGTGCGATGCGCAAAATAGCGCGAGTTTGAACTGCACAAAACAGTGCGATGCGCAAAATAGCGCGAGTGTCAACTGCACAAAACAGTGCGATGCGCAAATAGCGCGAGTTTGAACTGCACAACAGTGCGATGCGCAAAATAGCGCGAGTGTCAACTGCACAAAACAGTGCGATGCGCAAAATAGCGCGAGTCAACTGCACAAACAAAACAACAGTGCGATGCGCAAAATAGCGCGAGTGTCAACTGCACAAAACAGTGCGATGCGCAAAATAGCGCGAGTTTGAACTGCACAAAACAGTGCGATGCGCAAAATAGCGCGAGTGTCAACTGCACAAAAAAGTGCGATGAAAATAGCGCGAGTTTGAACTGCACAAAACAGTGCGATGCGCAAAATAGCGCGAGTTTGAACTGCACAAAACAGTGCGATGCGCAAAATAGCGCGAGTGTCAACTGCACAAAACAGTGCGATGCGCAAAATAGCGCGAGTTTGAACTGCACAAAACAGTGCGATGCGCAAAATAGCGCGAGTGTCAACTGCACAAAACAGTGCGATGCGCAAAATAGCGCGAGTTTGAACTGCACAAAACAGTGCGATGCGCAAAATAGCGCGAGTTTGTCACTGCACAAAACAGTGCGATGCGCAAAATAGCGCGAGTGTCAATCTGCACAAAACAGTGCGATGCGCAAAATAGCGCGAGTTTGAACTCACAAAACAGTGCGATGCGCAAAATAGCGCGAGTGCAACTGCACAAAACAGTGCGATGCGCAAAATAGCGCGAGTGTGAACTGCACAAAACAGTGCCATGCGCAAAATAGCGCGAGTGTCAATGCACAAACAGTGCGATGCGCAAAATAGCGCGAGTTTGCAACTGCACAAAACGTGCGATGCGCAAAATAGCGCGAGTGTTAACTGCACAAAACAGTGCGATGCGCAAAATAGCGTCGATTTGAACTGCACAAAACAGTGCGATGCGCAAAATAGCGCAGGGTCAACTGCAAAAACAGTGCCGATGCGCAAAATAGCGACCGTGAATGCACAAAACAGTGCGATGCGCAAAATAGCGCGAGTTGTAACTGCACAATAACGTGCGATGCGCAAAATAGCGGCGAGTTTGAACTGCACAAAACAGTGCGATGCGCAAAATAGCACAGTGTCTACTGCACAAAACAGTGCGATGCGCAAAAAGCGCAGTTTGAACATGCACAAAACAATGCGATGCGCAAAATAGCGCGAGTGTCAACTGCACAAAACAGTGCGATGCGCAAAATAGCGCAAGTTTGAACTGCACAAAACAGTGCGATGCGCAAAATAAGCGCGAGTTTGAACTGCACAAAACAGTGCGATGCGCAAAATAGCGCGAGTGTCAACTGCACAAAACAGTGCGATGCCGCAAAATAGCGCGAGTTTGAACTGCACAAAAAGTGCGATGCGCAAAATAGCCGAGTGTCAACTGCACAAAACAGTGCGATGCGCAAAATAGCGCGAGTTTGAACTGCACAAAACAGTGCGATGCGCAAATAGCGCAAGTGTCAACTGCACAAAACAGTGCGATGCGCAAATACGCGAGTTGTCAACTGCACAAAACAGTGCGATCGCGCAAATAGCGCGAGTTTGTCAACTGCAGCAAACAGTGCGATGCGAAAATAGCGCGAGTTTAACTGCACAAAACAGTGCGATGTCGCAAAATAGCGCGAGTTTGAACAGCACAAAAATGCGATGCGCAAAATAGCGCGAGTGTCAACTGCACAAAACAGTGCGATGCGCAAAATGCGCAGTTTGAACTGCACCAAACAGTGCGATGCGCAAAATAGCGCGAGTGTCAACTGCACAAAACAGTGCCATGCGCAAAATAGCGCGAAGTCTGAACTGCACAAAACAGTGTGATGCGCAAATAGCGCGAGTGTCAACTGCACAAAAACAGTGCGATGCGCAAAATAGCGCCAGTGTCAACTGCACAAAACAGTGCGATGCGCAAAATAGCGCGAGTGTCAACTGCACAACAGTGCGATGCGCAAATAGCGCGAGTTTGAACTGCACAAAACAGTGCGATGCGCAAAATAGCGCGAGTGTCAACTGCACAAAACAGTGCGATGCGAAAATAGCGCGAGTTTGAACTGCACAAAACAGTGCGATGCGCAAAATAGCGCGAGTTTGAACTGCAAAAACAGTGCGATGCGCAAAATAGCGCGAGTGTCAACTGCACAAAACAGTGCGATGCGCAAAATAGGCGAGTTTGAACTGCACAAAACAGTGCGATGCGCAAAATAGCGCGAGTGTCACTGCACAAAACAGTGCGATGCGCAAATAGCGCGAGTTTGAACTGCACAAAACAGTGCGATGCGCAAAATAGCGCGAGTGTCAACTGCACAAAACAGTGCGATGCGCAAAATAGCGCGAGTGTGAACTGCACAAAACAGTGCGATGCGCAAAATAGCGCGAGTGTCAACTGCACAAAACAGTGCGATGCGCAAAATAGCGCGAGTTTGAACTGCACAAAACAGTGCGATGCGCAAAATAGCGCGAGTGTCAACTGCACAAAACAGTGCGATGCGCAAAATAGCGCGAGTGTCAACTGCACAAAACAGTGCGATGCGCAAAATAGCGCGAGTTTAACTGCACACAAACAGTGCGATGCGCAAAATAGCGCGAGTTTGAACTGCACAAACAGTGCGATGCGCAAAATAGCGCGAGTGTCAACTGCACAAAACAGTGCGATGCGCAAAATAGCGCGAGTGTCACTGCACAAAACAGTGCGATGCGCAAAATAGCGCGAGTTTGAACTGCACAAAACAGTGCGATGCGCAAAATAGCGCGAGTGTCAACTGCACAAAACAGTGCGATGCGCAAAATAATGCGTGCGTTTGAACTGCACAAAACAGTGCGATGCGCAAAATATTGCGAGGGTCAACTGCACAAAACAGTGCCATGCGCAAAATAGCGCGACCGTCAATTGCACAAAACAGTGCGATGCGCAAAATAGCGCGAGTTTGAACTGCACAAAACTGTGCGATGCGCAAAATAGCGGGAGTTTGAACTGCACAAAACAGTGCGATGCGCAAAATAGCACCAGTGTCAACTGCACAAAACAGTGCGATGCGCAAAATAGCGCGAGTTTGAACTGCACAAAACAGTGCGATGCGCAAAATAGCGCGAGTGTCAACTGCACAAAACAGTGCGATGCGCAAAATAGCGCAAGTTTGAACTGCACAAAACAGTGCGATGCGCAAAATAACGCGAGTTTGAACAGCACAAAACAGTGCGATGCGCAAAATAGCGCGAGTGTCAACTGCACAAAACAGTGCGATGCGCAAAATAGCGCAAGTTTGAACTGCACAAAACAGTACGATGCGCAAAATAGCACGAGTGTCAACTGCACAAAACAGTGCGATGCGCAAAATAGCGCGAGTTTGAACTGCACAAAACAGTGCGATGCGCAAAGTAGCGCAAGTGTCAACTGCACAAAACAGTGCGATGCGCAAAATAGCGCGAGTTTGAACTGCACAAAACAGTGCGATGCGCGGAATAGCGCGAGTTTGAACAGCACAAAACAGTGCCATGCGTAAAATAGCGCGAGTGTCAACTGCACAAAACAGTGCGATGTGCAAAATAGCGCGAGTTTGAACAGCACAAAATACTGCGATGCGTAAAATAGCGCGAGTGTCAACTGCACAAAACAGTGCGATGCGCAAAATTGCGCGAGTTTGAACTGCACCAAACAGTGCGATGCGCAAAATAGCGCGAGGGTCAACTGCACAAAACAGTGCCATGCGCAAAATAGCGCGAACGTCAATTGCACAAAACAGTGTGATGCGCAAAATAGCGCCAGTGTCAACTGCACAAAACAGTGCGATGCGCAAAATAGCGCCAGTGTCACGCACGTTCCTTTCTCGCATTGTGATGCATTTACTCGCCGACACTGCGTGTGTCAAACTATCGCAACCGCAGGAATCACTTTGAATATATGTTGTTAGCATATTGTTCTTGTTGAATTTCTCTCTTTTGCAGGCACGATATTGTATGTACGGTTCATTTGATGCTGGTGCGACCAGACGAATCGCGCAGGTATCGTATCTTCTCCGTGTGAGACGCGACGAGAATCGAATCATTCTCTGCATTCCTAACTGCATGAAATGTAGTTGTTGCTTTGCATTCTTGCTTAAAATTGTTGCATCTATTTGCGAATACTTGCCTCATTACAGCTTGCTGCATTTGCATGATCATCTGGCTCTGTGCATATCGCTTTGCATTTTGCCCCCTTTGCCTGCGGGCACACCTGCGGGCGCATATCTCTGTTCATCTTGTATGATTGTCTAAGTCTTCGGCCTTGTCAAAAATGGGTCGTCTCTGGGCTTTGACATTCACTCCCGTCACTTGTGACTTCCGAGTTCTGTCAGAGAGGGGCAACTGTAGACACCCCATTTTTGACCGACCTTAAGACTCAGACGTCGCCGATTGAGCGCTCGGTGATGTTGCATACCGTGCTCGTTCAGAAGTCTCAGAGTCGCGGCCGTGCGCCCTGCCTCCGGATTTCCGAACTCTCTTCTGTGCCTTGCCTCGGTTTGCGAACCAGACTCGGTTTTTCTCTGTTTTCTTTCCTGAGGGGAGGGAGAGGTCCCGTAGACCATCTCTCAGTGGCCGTGCGCTGCATTTCGTGGCCGTAGGCCATTTTGCCCATTTCGGAGCCCGGTTCCCGGTTTTCGGAGCCGTCAGGCCGTGTGCCTCTGTTCGGGACCACCCAACCATCTCCGGTTCCTCTGGTTCTTGGCAGGTACCTCTGTTTCATCATAACGAGGGACACTGGGGTCTTAGATACCCACTTCGTGGCCAAACACCACTTTCGGTGCTTAACGGCCGGTTTTTGGGACCCCGAACCTCGCGGTTTGGCCCCCGAGCATTCGTTTTGCATCAGTTTTTGTTCATTTTTGGCAGGTACCTCTGTTTTATCATCAGGAAGATCACTGGAGGGTGGGAGGCTAGTAATTGTCTGAGCAACCTGTTATGCTCTTCCGGCGCCCCCCGGCGCCGTTTTTCTCACTTCCGGGCTAATGTTGAACACCCTAGGGCCATTTTCTTCGAGCCAAAACCACATATTCGTGTTGTACACACATGGGAGGACCCTAAAAGTTCATGGCCGGCCAGTAATTCTTCTTTTCATTTCTGACCTCTCCTAAAAGTGGATTGTTGTTTCTCCTGGTTTAGAGTTGCCAGATTCCAACCATAGGGTCTTGTTGTACACACATAGGAGGACACCAACCTTTGGTGGCTGGCCAGTAATTGTCACTTTCCATTTTTGCCCTTGGCCGGCCGGCCATAGGGGGTAGCCGGCCGGCTATGGGGGGTGGCCGGCCGGCCACCTGCAGTAAAGTTACCTAGCCGGCCTGCTTCCTTGAGATGTGTGCACTCCAGCTGTGCTTCGATTTTCCCCCAAAAATATCTCATTCGGGGGACCCATTTGGAGGGAAATAAGGGCTCATTTCCCTCCATTCCAGAAAAGGCTCCTCTCTTCCTCTCTTGCAGATTTTAGTGTCCTCCCAACTCAAGAGAAGAAGCTACAAGCTTTGATTGAAAGATATACATACATACAACTCCATTTTCTTCAAGTTTTGAGGCCTTTTCTTCATCATCACCAAGCATCACCATCACCAATCCATTTCCAGCAGCAAGGAGGAGTTCTTAAGAGGCTTAGAAGCAACTTTCTTCAAAAAAAAGGCAGCCAAGAACTTGTCTTCAAGGGTAAGGCTCCATTTCTCTCTTTTACACCACTTTCTTGCCTCTTTTCTTAACCCTATTTCCACACTGTTTTGAGCTCCGAACAATACTGAAAGTGGTCCTCTTTTGAGCTATTCTTGATGTTTGTTTAAGGGCTCAACCCTGTTTGAGCCCTCCATCTTACACTTCTTTCAATATCCTCTTGTATGCCTTTACTTTGCATTGAATATTTGGCCTATGTGTGATCTGATTTGGAGCATCTCATGAACTGATATTGTGCCTATTTTGATCCCCTCTTCAACATTGAAGAAGGGCTCAACCTTGTTTTCATGCTCCATATGCAAGTTGCTTTGAATCCATGTTTTGCCCTTATTTTTTTGCATGCTTTTTCTAGCTTATGAGTGATCTGTTTTCGAGCATAATGTAAACTGTGAGTGGGCCTATTTTGAGCCCCTCTTCAACATTGAAGAAGGGCTCAACCCTGTTTGGCCTCTCTATCATGCACTTGCTTCATAATTTCTCATATTTACCGTAAACTTGCATAATTTATTTGACCTACATGCAGTCTGTTTTGGAACATGTCATGAACTGTGAGTGAGCTTATTTTGTGTCCCTCTACAATATTGTAGAAGGGATCAATCTTGTTTGGGGTCTCCATGTTACACTTGTCTTTATATCTCTTTTTGACCCCCCCCTTTTTGCATGCTTTTTTAAGCTTATCTAACTTCTGTTTTCGGCCATCATCAGTACTGAAAATATCCATATTTTGGCCTTCTTGTCATATTTCATTAAGGATCTTTGCTGGTTTGATGAATGTTTGGGGTACTTCATGTTATAGCCTTATATATCCTCATTCTTGCATAGCATTTTTACCATGTTTGCATACTGAGTTGGGAGATGTCATCTACTGTAAATGTGCATATTTTTGGTCCCTCATCAGTGTTGTAGAAGGGTACTTTTCCATTTGGGCATCGCATGTATCACTTGCTTTAATACCCCTCTCTTGGCCCGTATTTTTGCATGCTATTGTTGTCCTATCTATGCTCATTATTTCGCCATGTTTTGTACTGTGAATAATGCTATTTTGGGGCTGCCTTGCTACTGTTTTTCATACCATGTACCAACCTGTAGACGTCCCCGAACGCCCCGGGAGGGTTAAGTCCCGTTCTGTTCATATTGGGGGTCACTACAGTTCGAAGGACTCAAATGTCACGGTTCTTAATCTTGAACCAAAGAGTCCAAATCCGGCAAATCGTT
Source organism: Camellia japonica (assembly GCA_030407325.1). NCBI lineage: Eukaryota > Viridiplantae > Streptophyta > Magnoliopsida > Ericales > Theaceae > Camellia > Camellia japonica. The sequence continues at coordinate 9,078 of JAPPVO010001328.1, read as the reverse complement.
TTGAAAACAGATTTTTTTTTTGAAAGAAGTGCCAAACATGGACTGCTTTGCCAGATACAAAGTCGCCACCTAAATGTTTTTTAATGGGAAATTTAGGAAACCCTAACTCGGTGCCAAAGGCCACGTGTCCGTCATCACCAAAGTTGCCTCGGCTCGGGAACTTGGGTACGATTGGGGAAGGTCACTTCGTGAGCACCCCCGCTCGCCCGGTCAAAGACCGGCCTCTACTAACCATGATATATGTTTTTGAAAACCTTGTATGCTCTTATTCCGATTATTAGCCTAGGTTACTATGTGATGCTCGCGGCAAACAAGTATAGACTGGGCCGCCTGATTTGGAACAAAACATTTCATGTTTGTTTGTTTGAAAATGGTTTGATGGTGCTACCCGCAGGTAGGCTAAGACGTGGATTTGCCACCCTTAGGTGGCTTAGAAAAATGATTTCGCCACTATCTAGTGGGCTTAAAACAAACATTTGATGAATTGTCCAAACCAAGTAACTCAACCTCCATCCTCAGGCATTCAAACAGTTATATCACATAAGCAAATAGCCTCATGGTAAGCATGCTATTCATGGCAGCACTCACACGCATGCAAGGATGCTAAAGCATAAAACTCACCGAGTACTCCAAGTCAAAACAGAAAATCGATTAGAAATCATGCATGATCCTAAGTATACCAGAATGCCTAATGCAACACATGCAATAATGCAACTATAGCAGGCTCGGCTATTCTAAACATGGTATGTGAAATGCTACAGCTAACATGTATTCAATTTGGAATTGAAATACAAATGCAGTTTGTATGATGCGCCGAGCCCGGTGCGTGCAAAACAGATGAATGATGCAAACATGCTGTCATACTGTATGCTAATTGAAATATGCCCTATATCTAACCATCGTAAGCGGGTAAATAAAAGGGAAGAAAGACGTGGGGTTGGAAGACATACATCACACTCACCCACACTTATTACAGTTATGCCCTCGCGCAGAGGGTCCGAAAAAATATACAGTCCGAAATAAAAGAATAATACAGTCCGAAATATACAAATTCCTAATTAATTAACAAATTAAACTAAGAAATCTTTAAACTGGCATGCAAGCCAGGGGGCTGCCTCGATTCTGACGAATGATGTATGCTGGGCTGCCTCGCGCGGAAATCCACTGGGATGCCCCGATTAGCCTCTGTTTGCAATTGTTCTCGAAGTACGTGCCAGACTCCGAAAAGTTGCTGATTCCTTATCTTGCTGCAACAGAGAGCAGGAAAAGGGCATAGCAATGTATTTCACAAATGTATGCATGCCTCGATTCTCGTGCCACCAATCACGCATAACGATGCATGATGGCCGAGGAATCGGATTGCACAACTCAATATAGGGTGCAATGCAGATGAATGCTACAACAAAACCTAACTCCATCATGGGTAATCCGGAGTGTCGGTGACCTGGGAATTGAGACCCGTTCCGTCACTCGGAGTACGAAACGTGCCTCGTTTCCCGTGCCCGGACTAACTCCTATCCCGAACACGAATGCAATATGCATGGTATGCATGAAATGCGGCTAATATACAATCCTAGCATGCACAATGCTATGAAGATGAGATGCCTCGAAATGCGTGCACGCGGGCACGCAAACCGAGGCGATGATCCTAAGGCATGAAATGGCATACGCAATGCAAATTGGACTTACACTAACACGAGTGGACCTCAGCCACACTCACATAAGAGGCCGATAGATGAAAATGAGATGCCTCGAAATGCGTGCACACGCGCACGCAAACCGAGGCGATGCATACGGAATGCAAAGTGACATGGAAATGATATGTAATGAGGCTAAAATGAGATGTCTCGAAGTGTGTGCCCGCGGGCACGCAAATCGAGAAAATGACATACGGAGTGCAATGATGCGAAAATGGCATACAGAATGCAAAATGGACTTATACCAACATGAGAGAGCCTCAGCCACTCTCATACGGGAGGCCGTCGGATAACAAATAAGCTGCCTCGAAGTGCGTGCCCACGGGCACGCAAACCGAGAGAATGGCATACGGAATGCAATGTTGCGAAAATGGCATACATAATGCAAAATGGACTTATACCAACATGAGGACCTCAGCCACTCTCACACGGGAGGCCGTCGGATAAAAATGAAGTGCCTCGAAATACGTGCACACAGGCACGCAAACCGAGGCAATGATATTAATGAAATGTAGCATATGGCATATGGAAAATGTAAATTTCAGCAGCCAAAATGATGCAAAAACAGTCCCCGAATTATAGCAAAATTACACCCGATGCCCGAAATGCAATGTTATGCACCCGAAATGGCCTACAGCTATGCCAAACATGCACAATATGGACACGACATGTAAAGACAGATGCTAGGAAGCCCCTAAAATAGCATTTTTATAGTACAAAGAGTGGCCAAACAACAATCACAAGTATGGCAAAAATAGCATGCAAAAATGGGGGAAAAGAGGGGAATAATGAAGCAAATAATATATACAATGCTCAAACTGAAAAATACAGTTCTACAACATTGAAGAGTGACCAAAAATATACACATTTTCAGTAGATGACATCCCCCAATTCAGTATGTAGATATGCTCAACATAGCATGCAAACTAAAGCCAACAAAGGCTATAACATGAGATACCAAAAGGATGCATCAAACAGTCTTGGACCCTTAACAAAATATGACAAGAAGGCCAAAATAAGACTCTTTCCTAGCCTGATTAAGGCTCAAAAAGCAGAAGCAAGCAAGCCTAACGAAGCATGCAATTTTACGGTAAATTGGAGGAATTGTGAAGTAAGTGTAAGATGGAGTTACCAAACAAGGTTGAGCCCTTCTTCAATGTTGAAGAGGGGCTCAAAATAGGCCCACTCACAATATATTGTATGCTCGAAAACAGATCACTCATGAGCTAAAAATAGCATGCAAGAGCAAGAATAGAACATGAATTCAAAGCAAGTGGCATGCAGAGCATGAAAAAAAGGTTGAGCCCTTCTTCAATGTTGGAGAGGGGGTCAAAATAAGCACAATATCAGTTCATGAGATGCTCCAAATCAGATCACAAACAGGCCAAATAAATCATGCAATTTTACGGTAAATTGGAAGAATTATGAAGAAAGTGAATGATAGTGAGGCCAAACATGGTTGAGCCCTTCTTCAATGTTGAAGAGGGGCTCAAAATAGGCTCACTCACAGTTTATATCAGGCTCGAAAATGGATCACTCATAATCCAAACAAAGCATGCAAAATATTGGCACAAAGAGTGATATTGAAAGAGGTGCATCATAGAGGTGCCAAACAAGGTTGAACCCTTCTACAATGTTGTAGAGGAGTTCAAAATAAGCCTAAAATCAGTAGGGTTCGGAGCCCAAAACAGAGAGCAAGTAGGGTAAAGAATTGATGCAAAAATGTGCTCAAAAGGGGGAAATAGTGACTTACCCTTGAAGATCAAGCTTTTGTTACTTCTTGGCTTCAATTTGTTGCTTCTTAGCCTCTGAAAAATCCTCCTTTGCTGCTGGAATGGAGGTGGTGATGGTGAAGCTTAGGGTTGATGAACAAGTGGGCTAGAAACTTGAAGGTTTTTGGAGCTTTTGGAGAGGAAAATGGAGGCAAAGGGAGATGAAGTCTTGAGAGAAAATTTTCTAACCCTAACAAAGAAGGAGGTCAGCCCCTTAAATGGGCAAGAAAGGGGTGTAAAAGGGAGGGAAATGCATCCAAGCTTTCCCTCCCAAAATATCCCTCGGAGGCAAAAGATATTTTGAAAAACAGCTGGACAGCTGTAAAGTGGTCAAAAGGGGGAAGCAGGCCGGCCAGGAGCTTTTCTTGAAGATGGCCGGCCGGCCACCCCAACTGGTCGGCCAGCCACTCCCCATGGCCGGCCGGCCATGGCCAAAAATGAAGTGAACAATTACTGGCCGGGCACCAGATTTTAGGGTCCTCCAGGTGTGTTAGAACAAGGCCCCATGGTTGGATTTGACAACTCTGGAACAGGAGTCACAACATTGCATTTGAAGGAGAGGCTCAAAAATGAAAATAACAATTACTGGCTGGCCGTATTTTTTAGGGTCCTCCCAGGTTCCCTCATCACAGATATGTGGTTGTGGTTGGAAGAAAATGGCCCTAGGGTGTTCAACATTAGCCCGGAAGTGAGCAAAACGGGCGCCGGAAGAGCATAACTGGTTATCTGAGATAATTGCTGGCCTCCCACCCTCCAGTGATCTTCCTGGTGCTAAAACAGAGGTACCAGCCAAAATTGAACAAAAACCAATGCAAAATGAATGCTCGGGGGCCAAACCGCGAGGTTCGGGGCCCGAAAACCGGCCGTAAGCACCGAAAGTGGCATTCAGCCACGAAGTGGGTATCTAAGACCCCAGTGTGCCTCGTTATGATGAAACAGAGGTACCTGCCAAGAATGAACAAAAACCGATGCAAAACGAAAGTTCGGGGGCCAAACCGCGAGGTTCGGGGCCCGAAAACCGGCTGTAAGCACTGAAAGTGGCATTCAGCCACGAAGTGGGTATCTAAGACCCCAGTGTGCCTCGTTATGATGAAACAGAGGTACCTGCCAAGAACCAGAGGAATCGGAGACGGTTGGGCGGTCCCGAACCGAGGCACACGGCCTGACGGCTCCGAAAACCGGGAACCGGGCTCCGAAATGGGCAAAATGGCCTATGGCCACGAAACGTAGCCCACGGCCACTGGGAGACGGTCTACGGGACCTCTCCCTTCCCTCAGGAAAGAAAAGAGAAAACCGGTCTGGTTCGCAAACCGAGACAAAGCACAGAAGAAAGTTCTGAAGTCCGGAGGCAGGGCGCACGGCCGCGACTCTGAGACTTCTGAACGAGCACAACATGCAACATCACCGAGCGCTCAATCGGTGACGTCTGAGTCTTAAGGTCGGTCAAAAATGGGGTGTCTACAGTTGCCCCTCTTTGACAGAACTCGGAAGTCAAAAGTGACGAGAGTGAATGTCAAAGCCCAGAGACGACCCATTTTTGACAAGGCCGAAGACTTAGACAATCATACAAGATGAACAGAAATGTGTGTGCCCGCAGGCAGGGGGAAAAATGCAAAGTGATAGGCGCGGAGCCGGGTGATCATGCAAGTGCAGCAAGCTGTAATGAAGCAAGTATTCGCAAATAGATGCAACAATTTTAAGCAAGAATGCAAAGCAACAACTACATTTCATGCAGTTAGGAATGCGGAGAATCATTCAATTCTCGTCGCGTCTCACACGGAGAAGATACGATACCTGCGCGATTCGTCTGGTCGCACCAGCCTCAAATGAACCGTACATACAATATCGTGCCTGCAAAAATAGAGAAATTCAACAAGAACAATATGCCAACAACATATATTCAATGTGATTCCTGTAATTCCAAAAGTCTGACACACGCAGCGTCGGCGGATGGATGCATCACAATGCGAGAAAAGATAATGCGTGACAACGCATGCACAAGCACAGGGATATGGTACACCAAGAAATCATGCATGACAATGCAAAATGTTGATTAGAATGCAAGTTATACGCACAACAATGCAAAATGAGCACGAATCAGGGTGCCCGTCGGTTGTGAAATAATGAGCAAGAAAACGCGCATTTCGGCGAAGGCAACTCAATCACGGCCTCGGTTTCACCTTCCGGAGAGGTTACAACATGTTCAAAAAGGATACACCTTGATTTTGATGAATAATGATGAGACACATATCAGAAATTGCAGCCCAAGTTCCGGCGGAGCAATTCGCGCCAGAAAGTGCACTTTTCTTGATCTTTTTCGGGTCCCGGGAACTCCGATCTTCCTCAAAATTTGCAGAGAGGTAGGGGAGGGGTGGGGAACACCACCGGCCAGTGGTTGCCTGGGAAAGCCACCGGCCAGGGGCAAAAAGAAATGGCCGGCCAGCCAGGAAAGGTGGCCGGCCGGCCACCTGCCCAAAAGCAGGGGCATTTTGGTCTTTTTGGTTATTTCTATATATAGGCTCGTCCAATGCCTCCGAAATCACTTCCATAGCTGAAAAATCCTTCTTGCTCCCCAGACCATTTTTTCCTTCAGATCTGCATTTTATACGCGCCCCTCGGCCTTCCACGCAAGTTGTTTTCGCGAAATTCTTCAGATTTAAGCACTTTGAGGCGACTAAATTTTGATTTCGGAGCTTCTTTTCTCGTTTTCACCACCTGAGGTAAGTTTGTCTCAATATTTGGAAAATTTTCCCGGGAGTTGACTTTCGTTGACTTTTCGTTCCCCGAGAGTTGACTTTTGTTGACTTTTTCAATTTTGGCTCATTTTTGCTCCTTTTGCAGATTCCTCAAAATGGCGGGTCATTTTCCTTATGGTGGAGGTCTCCCGGGTGCCGGAGATGATTTTGACATTATGGCATTGCCCCCGAGGGTCCGGCCTTTTATCCCGGAGAGATACGCTCCGTCGGCACATAGGCTTCCGCGGGCAGTTTTCCGTCATTTCACCGAGTTCAACGATCGGGTACCCGGGGATCTTCTTTTGCGAGAGCCGGAGCAGCACCTCTCTCACGAGGCACGAGAGGTATTTTACTTCATTTGCTGTATATTTTTCTGCATTTTGTAGCTTTGCCATGCTTTAAACACACAGTTTTAGCTTATGATGTAGTACTTTGTCTGCATTCTGAATATGCAACTCAAACACTTGAATTGTTGAACACACGGCTCACTGACTGATAGATTGAACACACGGCCCAAAACACATATTTACTGAACACGCAGCCCAGATAGAAATAAAGTGAACAGGCCGCCCACTGATTAGGATTTTGAACACGCAGCCCAGATACCAAAATTACCGAACACGCAGCCCAGATTTAGTGAACACGCAGCCCACAGATTTTTCTCTGAAATTTGAACACGCAGCCCAAATAACAAATTTACTGAACACGCAGCCCAGATTTAGTGAACACGCAGCCCACAGATTTTTCTGAAATTTGAACACGCAGCCCAAATATCAAAACTACTGAACACCAGCCCAGATTTAGTGAACACGCAGCCCACAGATTTTTCTGAAATTTGAACACGCAGCCCAAATACCAAAATTACTGAACACGCAGCCCAGATTTAGTGAACACGCAGTCCACAGATTTTTCTGAAATTTGAACACGCAGCCCAAATACCAAAATTACTAAACACGCAGCCCAGATTTAGTGAACACGCAGCCCACAGATTTTTCTGAAATTTGAACACGAAGCCCAAATACCAAAATTACTGAACACGCAGCCCAGATTTAGTGAACACGCAGCCCACAGATTTTTCTGAAATTTGAACACGCAGCCCAAATACCAAAATTACTGAACACGCAGCCCAGATTTAGTGAACACGCAGCCCACAGATTTTTTGAAATTTGAACACGCAGCCCAAATACCAAAATTACTGAACACGCAGCCCAGATATAAATTAAAGCGAACACGCAGCCCACTGATTTTTCTGAAATTTGAACACGCAGCCCAAATACCAAAATTACTGAACACGCAGCCCAGATTTAAATTAAAGCGAACACGCAGCCCACTGACTTCATTTGCACACAGCTCATTCACTTCATTTGCACACAGCTCATTCGCTTCATTTGCACACAGCTCATTCGCTTCATTTGCACACAGCTCATTCGCTTCATTTGCTGATACATGCATTCATTCTAAATGCAGGCTGGCTCTCGCACCGTGCGAGGTTATGGCTCCACTGCCACGAGGGAGTGGTATGCTGAGCTTCCGGAAGCTGTCCGGACTTGGTTGACTTAGCAGGATTCGGACCATTCTGCAGGGGGTTATCACACTGTCATATCAGTAGGACATTGTTTGCTGCTCTGGCGGAGAGATGGTGGGACACCACCAATTCTTTCCATTTTTCTGCCACCGGGGATATGACCATGACCCCATGACTTTGCTGTACTCACCGGCCTAGACGTAGGCGGTGACCCATTCCCTACGACGAGGATATGGGTGAGTGGGAGGCTGCTTGGATTCATCTATTGGGGGCTCGCCCACCTGTAGACAGAGCTTCCGGGAGAGTCCGGTATACTTGGTTCTCTTCCCGCTTCCGGAGGCCAGAGATGGAGCCTGAGTCTCCCGAGGAGATTGAGCAGTACACCCGCGGTTTCCTCATGTTCCTCTTCGGCACTACTTTGTTTGCTGATAGGGGGAACATTGTGGGCTGTATCTGCTGAGCGCCTTAGTGGACCTATCACAGGTCAATCAGTATGATTGGGGGGGCGCTGCCCTGGCTACCCTTTATTGTTATATGAGTGCAGTCTCTCGCGGGCGGGGGAATTTACTCGGCGGCTATTGGAGAGCCTGGGAGGTACATTCTGTCCTCTTGATTTACATTTTGCTCCTCATTACTTGTTCATTTCACACACGGCGCACTTTGCATTCTGTATTTTGCCTTTAGCACTTTGTATTCACATTCCGCACTGCTTTTCTCAGCTGTGGGTGTATGTATACTTTCCCACCTTAGCCCCGGAGATGGAGGTGGCAGGACCTCTCATGACTCCGTTTTCCTTGATGTTTGAGGGCGAGCACTTATCGAGGCCTCGGGAGACTCTCTTTTCTCTACGACAGTATTTTGATACTGTGAGGGCGACAGAGGTATTTCAGAACTCTCAGTCCTTTTCATTTTCATCTTGGATCTGCTTTGTATATTCTTGATTTCTGATTGATTTGTACCCTGGTTATCCGCAGATTACTTCGCAGCCCTGGGCAGTCTTTGGCGATGATCTGCAAAATCAGTACCCCAGAGGGTCGAGTGGTTCCCAGTATAGGTTCCTGCTCGAGGGACCAGTTGGCAGGGCTTGGTTCCTGGGGGAACGCTTTCACAGCGTCAGATATGGGGGTATGATTCTCAGGACCCTCCCGCTGTACCTCCAGTCACTATGCGGATTGCCGATAGACTCTCTTCCCAGGAGGTCATTAGGGATATGCAGGGCACTGATGCTTTGCTGTATCTCATTGAGGGGAACTACGCCACCTATCGCCGTATATATCTGATGCCCCCCTTGACGGGAGTGCGGGCTCCGCCACTGAGGCCCACTGGCGCACCATCTTCGAGTCGCGCCC
>JAPPVO010001327.1:0-19513 GCA_030407325.1 Camellia japonica | reverse complement strand
GGTAAAATAAAGTAGGAAATAACATCAGTATCCTCGGGAACGGGAAGGAGGAGGCCCTCTCATCCTCTTCTGTGGGATAACCTCTGCACCATCATCACCATCCGGATCAGAGCTGTCATCCTCCGGATCTCCCTCGGCCTCGCCTCCGCTCCCGGAACCAAGACCGGAGCCTCCCTCCCCAGGAGATGTCTCTGACTCACGTCTGCAACCTCCTCCTCCTCATCCTCGACTGTGATACCCCTATTTGTATTGTGCTAAACTGGTCCTTAATTTGTTATAGTTATGTGTTTAGCATGATTTTGTGTGCCAATATGTGATTTTGGATTCATATCTGTTCGCCTAGGAATATCTGTTTGAATAGTCCCCTTCAGGGATTAAATTGAGGGCCTATCGGCCACAGAACCCAAAATTGATTACGCCATTGTAATTGGCATAATTTTTAAAGCCTACGGTGAAATTTAATTGAAAATTGATTCTGGTCAATTTAAACTGATTGAATTGATTAATTAAGTACCCCATTATTCTATATTAAAATATTTGCTAGTGGGGGCTTTTGTGTATTGGCATTGCACTCTCCTTTAGCTCTCTAAGAACTCAAAATCTGAGTTAGACATTGAGAGAGAGGGAGATTCGGCTCTAGTGAGAGAAAGGGAGGAGTTGTGCAAATTTAACTCAAAGCTTGGGAACCTTGAAGATTAATCAAGATTTGATCATAGATTGTGAGAATCAAGCTCCTTGGTAAGTAATCCATGGGTTTAATAGGCAATTTTGTGTATTCAAAGTTGATTTATGGTCAAGAATGAGGATTGAAAGGAAATTGAATTGTATGTGTTGGATTGAAGGTCAATGTTTACATGCATGTATGTATTTGCTTTGAATTTTCATGGTTGAACACTAAATCCATGATCTATGTGGTTTTAGTTGAAGAACATGTTCTTGACCATCTCTTCCTCACATAAGTTGAGATTGAGAGTAATGTACCACATGCATGTACAGATTATAAGAGTACAAGGGTTAAATGCATGAAATGGTTGTGTTGGTAATGGGTTTGGAGCAATTTGAGCCATGCATGTATCTATTTTGAGAAATTGAGCTTCTAATGTTGTAAATTGGTATTGGTATCATGTTAGTATGTGTATATGTGATATTTGGGCTTTTGTATGCAAGAAATGTGGTTGAATGTCGAGTTTGGAGCTCAAGAACACATTCTGGGTTTTCCAGAATTTTGAGGTCCGCTCGAGCGGGAGACTGCCGCTCGAGCGGATAAATCGAGCTCTCAGCATATTTTTCTGCAGACATGATGCACGCTCGAGCGGATAAATTGGCGCTCGAGCGGGGAGCTATGTGACATGGAGTCCGCTCGAGCGGAAGAATGCACGCTCGAGCGGGTATTGGAGACAACCAGTACTTCTGCAGGCCTAAGGGTCCGCTCGAGCGGGGAAGTCTACGCTCGAGCGGGGACCCTGTTTTCAGAAATTCTGTTTTTGCATTCTGTGTTCCGTTTTCCGTTCTCTTTCGCTTGTGAACACTCTTAGGCATATGTTAAGCATTGTAAATGAGTTAATGAGATAATAATAAAGCCTAAAGAGGAAAATGTGAATTTTGAACGGATTGAATTGTTAATGACCCTCTTGTGTTCATGGCATGTGTAGGGTCGAGTTCCAGGGCGAACCAGTCAACCGATCACTGTGAGTAATATCTTAATAAGATATTTGAAGTATACCGTTGTCCAATTGTTTACTCGTATGTAAGTTTTGTAATTCCATTATGGTGATTGGGAGACAATGATTGATATAATTGATTGGGCCAAAGGCCGATGGATATGAACGATTGATATAATTGATTAGGCCAAAGGCCGATGGATATGAACGATTGATATAATTGATTGGGCCAAAGGCCGATGGATATGAACGATTGATATAATTGATTGGGCCAAAGGCCGATGGATATGAACGATTGATATAACTGATTGGGCCAAAGGCCAATGGAAATGAATAATTGGGCCAAAGGCCGATGGAAATGGATGGTTGGGCCAAAGGCCGATTGAAATGAATGATTGGGCCCAAGGCCGATTGACATGAATGATTGGGCCGAAGGCCGATTGTTGCAATGTTTCAATAATTGCTTTCGTAACTTATTTATTTGATATTATTCACTGGGCATCCGCTCACGCTCATTCATGTAATTGTAGGTGAGCCAAGTGAGGTCCAACCCCAGCCCCAGTGAAGTTAGCCAAGAACAGCAGGAGTTTTGGGAGAGTCAGTCTTGTGTCTCACGCACGAGACCCAACCTTGCCATTTTGTCACGTAATTATATTCTGTCCTTGTTGGCAAGGACTTTGTGTATATTTACCTATAGTTTGCTATGAGTTGACTCAGTTTAGATGATCCTGTCTGTAAAGAAGCTTATACTACTACACTTTTGATGTGGGTTATTAATGTGTATGTGTGTGGTTTGTTTTGGTGTGCATATAAGCACAGCTCTATGGACAAAGTTTTAAATTTTACTTCCGTTTGGCCCCTTTACTCTGATAAGTTATGTCTGTTTGTATGGAGGCCGTAGGTAATCTCAGGATTACTGGCCGGTTATGTCCTTAACCCTTAGGGGCGGGTTCGGGTCATGACATCGACAATGGGTGCCCTGCGTCTGCGAGATGGCCCCGCTCCTCGAGCTCCTCGGTAAGGCCTGGATGGCCCAGCTCCTCGAGTCCCTGTACCTTGAACATGTCCAGCACCTCGACCTCTCTGAGAAGGCCCTGGTGGCCTGGTCCGCGGCGGAGCATATACGGGAGGCATCTGAAAATGGAAAGTGCAATACATCAGTTCAAAAATGAAAAGCAGATACAGGTACAATATGTGAGTGGAGTGTGTGTCAGATGTGTCCCACACAGCCTATCATTGCAGTAGAATGTTCAAAACCAGCATGTCATCACAAATATGATAAATGCAAGGGAGATGAAGGGTACCTGGAAGCCCATGATGGACATCTGCGCCTCTCTACGCAGGACCATCCCTTCAAGTGAGGCCACCACTCCGAGCATCTGGTCTATGTACTCCCGAGGTGGCTGCAGACACAAGCTCAACTCATCAATAAATAAGCAACTGCCAAAATGTCTGTGTGATAAATGAAAAATGGTAGAACATACCGGTGGTGAGTCAGGATCACTGACATATCTGTGACCAGGCATCGGAGGCTCCATAGGGATCGAAATCGGAGAAGTAGTCCCATATTGCCAACTCGTCAACTCAGTCGGCATATCTGGCCATCCAGGATGATCGAGAGTCGGAGGGATCGGAGGAATCGAACTGCCTCTACCTCTAGATGCACCAGCCCTGCTAGAAGAGGGGATGTCTGCAGCACGGGCACGACTCGAAGATGGTGCGCCAGTGGGCCTCAGTGGTGGAGCCCGTACTCCCGTCAAGGGGGGCATCAGATATATGCGGCGATAGGTGGCGTAGTTCCCCTCAATGAGATGTAATAAAGCATCGGTGCCCTGCATGTCCCTAGTGACCTCCTCAGTAGATAGCCTGTCGGCAGTCCGCATAGTGGGTGGAGGCACAGCAGGAGGGTCCTGAGAATCATACCCCCACACCTGACGCTGAAAGCGTTCCCCCAGGAACCAAGCCCTGCCGACTGGTCCCTCGAGCAGGAACCTATACTGGGAACTAGTCGACCCTCCGGGGTACTGATTCTCGAGATCGTCGCCAAAGACTGCCCAGGGTTGCCAGGTGATCTGCGGATAACCAGTGTACAAATCAATCAGAAATCAAGAAATACAAAGCAGATCAAAGATGAAAATGAAAGGAACTGAGAGTTCTGAAATACCTCTGTCGCGCGCACGGTGTCGAAGTACTGTCGCAGAGAGAAGAGAGTCTCTCGAGGCCTCGATAGGTGCTCGCCCTCAAACATCAAGGAAAACGGAGTCATGAGAGGTCCTGCCACCTCCATCTCCGGAGCTAATGTGGGAAAGTATACGTACACCCATAGCTGAGAAAAGCAGTGCGGAATGTGAATACAAAGTGCTAAAGGCAAAATACAGAATGCAAAGTGCGCCGTGTGTGCAATGAACAAGTAATGAGGAGCAAAATGTAAATCAAGAGGACAGAATGTACCTCCCAGGCTCTCCAGTAGCCGCCGAGTAAGTCCCTCCGCCCACGAGAGACTGCACTCATATAACAATAAAGGGTAGCCAGGGCAGCGCCGCCCCAATCATACTGATTGACCTGTGATAGGTCAACTAGGGCGCTCAGCAGATACAGCCCGACCATGTTCCCTCTATCAGCAAACAGAGTGGTGCCAAAGAGGAACATGAGGAAACCACGGGTATACTGCTCGACCTCCTCGGGAGACTCAGGCTCCATCTGTGGCCGCCGAAAATGGGAAGAGAACCAAGTATACCGAACCCTCCCGGAAGCTCTGTCTACAGGCGGGAGTGCCCCCAATAGATGCATCCAAGCAGCCTCCCACTGACCCATATCTTCGTCGTAGGGAATGGGTCCACCGCCTATGTCTAGGCCGGTGAGTACAGTGAAGTCCAGTGGGTCATGGTCATATCCCCGGTGGCAGAGAAATGGAAAGAATTGGTGGTGTCCCACCATCTCTCCGCCAGAGCAGCAAACAATGTCCTACTGATATGACAGTGTGATAACCCCCTGCAGAATGGTCCGAATCCTGCGAAGTCAACCAAGTCCCGGACAGCTTCCGGAAGCTCAGCATACCACTCCCTCGCGGCAGTGGAGCCATAACCTCGCACGGTGCGAGAGCCAGCCTGCATTTAGAATGAATGCATGTATCAGCAAATGAAGTGAATGAGCTGTGTGCAAATGAAGTGAATGCATGTATCAGCAAATGAAGTGAATGAGCTGTGTGCAAATGAAATCAGTGGGCTGCGTGTTCACTAAATCTGGGCTGCGTGTTCAGTAAATTTGGTATTTGGGCTGCGTGTTCAAATTTCAGAAAAATCAGTGGGCTGCGTGTTCACTAAATCTGGGCTGCGTGTTCAGTAAATTTGGTATTTGGGCTGCGTGTTCAAATTTCAGAAAAATCAGTGGGCTGCGTGTTCGCTTTAATTTATATCTGGGCTGCGTGTTCAGTAATTTTGTTATTTGGGCTGCGTGTTCAAATTTCAGAAAAAAAATCTGTGGGCTGCGTGTTCAGTAAATTTGGTATTTGGGCTGCGTGTTCAAATTTCAGAAAAATCAGTGGGCTGCGTGTTCGCTTTAATTTATATTTGGGCTGCGTGTTCAGTAATTTGTTATTTGGGCTGCGTGTTCAAATTTCAGAAAAATCAGTGGGCTGCGTGTTCGCTTTAATTTATATCTGGGCTGCGTGTTCAGTAATTTTGTTATTTGGGCTGCGTGTTCAAATTTCAGAAAAAAAATCTGTGGGCTGCGTGTTCTAATTTGGTATTTGGGCTGCGTGTTCAAATTTCAGAAAAATCAGTGGGCTGCGTGTTCACTTTATTTCTACCTGGGCTGCGTGTTCAGAAAATTGGTGTTTTGGGCTGCGTGTTCAAATCATTAAACAGTGGGCTGCGTGTTCACTTTATTTCTACCTGGGCTGCGTGTTCAGAAAATTGGTGTTTTGGGCTGCGTGTTCAAATCATTAAACAGTGGGCTGCGTGTTCACTTATTTCTACCTGGGCTGCGTGTTCAGAAAATTGGTGTTTTGGGCTGCGTGTTCAAATCATTAAACAGTGGGCTGCGTGTTCACTTTATTTCTACCTGGGCTGCGTGTTCAGAAAATTGGTGTTTTGGGCTGCGTGTTCAAATCATTAATCAGTGGGCTGCGTGTTCACTTTATTTATATCTGGGCTGCGTGTTCAGTAAATCAGTGTTTTGGGCTGCGTGTTCAAAATCTTAATTAGTGTGAGCTGTGTGTTCACCATCAACTTGGGCTGTGTATTCAGAAAATCAGAGTTTGGGACTGTGTGTTCTACTCGTAGTCAGTGTGCGCCGTGTGTTCACCTTCAAATTCGGGCTGTGTGTTCAACAAATCAGTGTTTGAGCCGTGGTTCAATGCTTAACTAATGTGCGCCGTGTGTTCACAATCAATCAGTCAGTGAGCCGTGGTTCAACAATTCAAGTGTTTTAACTACGTGTTCAGAGTGCAAACAAAGTACTATGTCATAAGCTACAACTGTGTGTTCAAGCATGGCAAAGCTAAAATGCAGAAAAATTACAGAAAATGAAGAAGTAAAATACCTCTCGTGCCTCGTGAGAGAGGTGCTGCTCCGGCTCTCGCAAAAGAAGATCCCCGGGTACCCGATCGTTGAACTCGGTGAAATGACGGAAAACTGCCCGCGGAAGCCTATGTGCCGGCGGAGCGTATCGATCGGGAATAAAAGGCCGGACTCTCGGGGGCAATGCCATAATATCAAAATCATCTCCGGCACCTGGAAGACCTCCGCCGTGAGGGAAATTGCCTGCCATTTCGAGAAATCTGCAAAAAGGAGCAAAAATGAGCCAAAATTGGAAAAAGTCAACAAAAGTCAACTCTCGGGGAATGAAAAGTCAACAAAAGTCAACTCCTGGGAAAATTTTCCAAATATTGAGACAAACTTACCTCAGGTGGTGAAAACGAGAAAAGAAGCTCCGAAATCAAATTTTAGTCGGCTCAAAGTGCTTAAAACTGAAGGATTTCGCGAAAACAACTTGCGTGGAAGGCCGAGGGGCGCGTATAAAGTGCAGATCTGAAAGGAAAAATGGCTTAGAGAGCAAGAGGAGAGAATTTCACACTTGGGGGAGTGATTTCGGAGGCATTGGAGGTGTGTATATATAGAAATAGCCGAAATGACCAAAATGCCCCTGCTTTTGGCAGATGGCCGGCCGGCCACCTTTCCTGGCTGGCCGGCCATTTCCTTTTTTGCCCCTGGCCGGCAGCCTCCCCCTAGGCCACCACTTGGCCGGTGTTCCCCACCCCCCCTCTAGCTCCTGCAAATTTTGAGGAAGATCGGAGTTCCCGGGACCTGAAAAAGTTCAAGAAAAGTGCACTTTCTGGTGCGAAATTGCTCGCCGGGACTTTTGCAATTTCTGATATGTGTCTCATCATCACTCATCAAAATCGAGGTGTATCCTTTTTAATCATGTTGTAACCGCTCCGGGAGGTGAAACCGAGGCCGTGATTGAGTTGCCTTCGCCGAAATGCGCGTTTTCTTACCCGTTGTTTCGCAACCGACGGGCACCCTGATTCGTGCTCATTTTGCATTGTTGTGCGTATAACTTGCATTCTAATCAACATTTTGCATTGTCATGCATGATTTCTTGGTGTACAATACTTCTATGCTTGAGCATGCGTTGTCACGCATTATCTTTTCTCGCGTTGCGATGTGTTCACCCGCCGGCACTGCGTGTGTCAGACTTTTTGGAATTACAAAGGCATCACATTGAATATATGTTGTTAGCATATTGTTCTTGTTGAATTTCTCTATTTTTGCAGGCACGATATTGTATGTACGGTTCATTTGAGGCTGGTGCGACCAGACGAATCGCGCAGGTATCGTATCTTCTCCGTTGAACGCGACGAGAATTGAATGATTCTCCGCATTCCTAACTGCATGAAATGTAGTTGTTGCTTTGCATTCTTGCTTAAAACTGTTGCATCTATTTGTCAATACTTGCTTCATTACAGCTTGCTGCATTTGCATGATCACCTGGCTCCGTGCCTATCACTTTGCATTTTGCCCCCTGCCTGCGGGCACGCCTGCGGGCATATCTCTGTTTATCTTGTATGGTTGTCTAAGTCTTCGGCCTTGTCAAAAATGGGTCGTCTCTGGGCTTTGACATTCACTCCCGTCACTTGTGACTTCCGAGTTCTGTCAAAGAGGGGCAACTGTAGACACCCCATTTTTGACCGACCTTAAGACTCAGACATCACCGATTGAGCGCTCGGTGATGTTGCATACTGTGCTCGTTCAGAAGTCTCAGAGTCGCGGCTGTGCGCCCTGCCTCCGAACTTCCGAATCCTCTTCTGTGCCTTGCCTCGGTTTGCGAACCAGACTCGATTTTTCTCTGTTTTCTTTCCTGAGGGAAGGGAGTAGTCCTGTAGACTATTTCTCGGTGGCCGTGGGCTACTTTTCGTGGCCGTAGGCCATTTTGCCCATTTCGGAGCCCGGTTCCCGGTTTTCGGAGCCGTCAGGCCATATGCCTCGGTTCGGGACCGCCCGACCATCTCCGATTGCTCCGGTTCTTGGCAGGTACCTCTGTTTTATCATAACGAGGGGCACTGGGGTCTTAGATACCCACTTCGTGGCTGACTGCCACTTTCGGTGCTTACAGCCGGTTTTCGGGCCCCGAACCTCGCGGTTTGGGCCCCGAGCTTTTGTTTTGCATCGGTTTTTGTTCAATTTTGGCGGGTACCTCTGTTTTATCATAACGAGGAACACTGGGGTCTCAGATGCCCACTTCGTGGCTGAATGCCACTTTCGGTGCTTACAGCCGGTTTTCGGGCCCCGAACCTCGCGGTTTGGCCCCCGAGCATTCATTTTGCATTAGTTTTTGTTCAATTTTGGCAGGTACCTCTGTTTTAGCACCAGGAAGATCACTGGAGGGTGGGAGGCCAGCAATTATCTCAGAATAGTTTCGCTCCTCCAGCGCCCGTTTTTCTCACTTCCGGGCTAATGTTGAACACCCTAGGGATTTTTCTTCGAGCCGAGGCCACATATTTGTGATGAGGGACATGGGAGGACACCAAAAAGTACTGGTCGGCCAGTAATTGTGATTTTCATTTTTGAGCCTCTCTTTCAAGTTCAATGTTGTGACTCCTGTTTCATAGTTGCCAAATTCCAACCTTGGAACCTTGTTCTACACACCACTGAGGACACCAAAACATGGTGGTCGGCCAGCAATTCTTCACTTCTTTTTTGGCCATGGCCGGCCGGCCAGGGGGAGTGGCTGGCCGACCAGTTGGGGTGGCCGGCCGGCCACCTTCAAGAAATCCACCTGGCCGGCCAGCTTTCTGCTTTTGAACCCTTTACAGCTGTCCAGCTGCTTTTCAAAATATCCCTGTCCTCCGGGGGATATTTTGGGAGGGAAAGCTTGATGCATTTCCCTTTCCCTCCCCTTTTACATCCTTTTTGGCCCTCTTAAGGGGCTGGACAGCTCCTTTGTTGAGGTTACAAAATTTCATCTCAAGAGCCTCTCTTCCAAAACCTCCATTTCCATAGCCAAAAACCCTAAAAAGCTTCAAGTTTCTAGCTCCTCTCTTCATCAACCCTAAGCACCACCATCACCACCTCCATTTCAACAGCAAAGGAGTGATTTTCAAAGGCTAAGAAGCAACAAATTGAAGCCAAGAAGCCATCAAAGTTAGATCTTCAAGGGTAAGACTCTATTTCCTTTTTTTGAGCACAACTTTGAGTCAATTCTTTACCCTATTTGCGTTTTCTTTTGGGCTCCGACCCCTACTGGTTTTAGGCTTATTTTGAGCCCCCCTACAACTTTGTAGAAGGGCTCAGCTCTGTTTGGTGTCTCCATGATGCACCTCTTTCAATATCACCTCTTATGCCAATATTTTGCATGCTTTGTTTGGATTATGAGTGATCCATTTTCGAGCCTGATATAAACTGTGAGTGGGCCTATTTTGAGCCCCTCTTCAACATTGAAGAAGGGATCAACCATGTTTGGCCTCTCTATCATGCACTTTCTTCATAATTCTCCATATTTACCGTAAAATTGCATGATTTATTTGGACTATTTTTGATCTGATTTGGAGCATCTCATGAACTGATATTGTGCTTATTTTGAGCCCCTCTTAAACATTGAAGAAGGTCTCAACCTTGTTTTCATGCTCTACATGCCACTTGCTTTGAATTCATGTTCTATTCTTGCTCTTGTATGCTATTTTTAGCTCATGAGTGATCTGTTTTCGAGCATGCAATATACTATGAGTGGGCCTATTTTGAGCCCCTCTTAAACATTGAAGAAGGGCTCAACCTTTTTTGGTAACTCCATCTTACACTTGCTTCACAATTGCTCCAATTTACCGTACAATTGCATGCTTTGTTAGGCTTGCTTAGCTTCTGTTTTGAGCCTTCATCAGGCTAGGAAAGAGTCTTATTTTGGCATTCTTGTCATATTTTGTTAAGGGTCCAAGGCTGTTTGGTGAATGCTTTTGGTATCTCATGTTATAGCCTTTGTTGGCTTCATTTTGCATGCTATGTTAAGCATATCTACATACTGAATTGGGGGATGTCATCTACTGAAAATGTGCATATTTTTGGTCACTCTTCAATGTTGTAGAACTGTATTTTTAAGTTTGAGCATTGTACATATCACTTGTTTCATTGTTCCCCTCTTTTCCCCCATTTTTGCATGCTATTTTTGCCATACTTGTGATTGTTGTTTGGCCATTCTTTGTATTGTAAAAATGCTATTTTAGGGGCTTCCTAGCATCTGTCTTTACATGTCGTGTCCATATTGTGCATGTTTGGCATAGCTGTAGGCCATTTCGGGTGCATAATATTGCATTTCGGGCATCGGGTGTAATTTTGCCATAATTCGGGGACTGTTTTTGCATCATTTTGGCTGCTGAAATTTACATTTTCCATATGCCATATGCTACATTTCATTTATATCATCGCCTCGGTTTGCGCGTCCGTGTGCACGTATTTCGAGGCACCTCATTTTTATCCGACGGCCTCTCATGTGAGTGTAGCTGAGGCCCTCTCATGTTAGTATAAGTCCATTTCGCATTTCGTATGTCATCTCATGCTTTAACGCATCGCCTCGGTCTGCGCGTCTGCGGGCACGCATTTCGAGGCACTTCATTTTCATCCATCGGCCTCTTATGTGAGTGTAGCTGAGGTCCACTCGTGTTAGTATAAGTCCATTTGCATTGCGTATGCCATCTCTTGCCTTAGGATCATCGTCCAGGTTTGCGTGTCCGCTTGCGCGCATTCCGAGGCGTCTCATTTTCATAGCATTGTGTATGTTAGGATTGCATATTAGCTGCATTTCATGCATATCATGCATATTGCATCGTGTTCGGGATAGGAGTTAGCCCGGGCACGGGAAACGAGGCACGTTTCGTACTCCGAGTGACGGAACGGGTCTCAATTCCCAAGTCACCGACACTCCGGATTACCCATGATGGAGTTAGGTTTTGTTGTAGCATTCATCTGCATTGCACCCTATATTGAGTTGTGCAATCCGATTCCTCGGCCATCATGCATCGATATGCGTGATTGGTGGCACGAGGATCGAGGCATGCATATATTTGTGAAATACATTGCTATGCCCTTTTCCTGCTCTCTGTTGTAGCAAAATAAGGAATCAGCAACTTTTCGGAGTCTGGCGCGCATTTCGAGAAACATTGCAAACAGAGGCTAGATTGGGCATCCCAGTGGATTTCTGCGCAAAGGCAGCCCAGCATACATCATTCGTCAGAAGCGAGGCAGCCCCTGGCTTGCATGCCTGTTTAAAGCTTTCTTAGTTAAGTTGTTAATTAATTAGGAATCTGTATATTTATTCGGACTGTATAATATTCTTTTATTCGGACTGTATTATTTATTCGGACCCTTTGCGCGAGGGCAAAATTGTAATAAGTGTGGGTGAGTGTGATGTATGTCTTCCAACCCCCACTTCTTTCTCCCTTTTATTTATCCGCTTACGATGGTTAGATATAGGGCATATTTCAATTAGCATACAGTATGACAGCATGTTTGCATCATTCATCTGTTTTGCACGCACCGGGCTCGGCGCATCATACAAACTGCATTTGTATTTCAATTCCAAATTGAATACGTGATAGCTGTAGCATTCCATATGCCATGTTTAGAATAGCCGAGCCTGCTATAATTGCATTATTGCATGCGTTGCATTAGGCATTTCTGTATAATTAGGATCATGCATGATTTCTAATCGGTTTTCTGTTTTGGCTTGGAGTACTTGGTGAGTTTTTATGCTTTAGCATCCTTGCATGCGTGTGAGTGATTGCCATGAATAGCATGCTTACCATGAGGCTATATGCTTATGTGATATAACTGCCTTGAATGCCTGTGGGTGGAGGTTGAGTTACTTGGATTGGACAATTCATCAAATGTTTGTTTTAAGCCCACTAGATAGTGGCAAAATCCTGTTTTTCTAAGCCCACCTGAGGGTGGCAAATCCGCGTCTTAGCCTACCTGCGGGTAGCACCATCAAACCATTTTCAAACAAACAAACATGAAATGTTTTGTTCCAATTCAGGCGGCTCAGTCTATACTTATTTGCTGCGAGCATCACATAGTAACCTAGGCTAATAACCGGAATAAGAACTCACAAGGTTTTCAAAAACAGATATCATGGTTAGTAGAGGCCGGTCTTTGACCGGGCGAGCGGGGGTGCTCACGAAGTGACCTTCCCCAATCGTACCCAAGTTCCCGAGCCGAGGCAACTTTGGTGATGACGGACACGTGGCCTTTGGCACCGAGTCAGGGTTTCCTAAATTTCCCAAAAATAAAATATTTAGGTGGCGACTCTGTATCTGGCGAAGCAGTCCATGTTTGGCACTTCTTTCAAAAAATCTGTTTTCAAAACGATTTGCCGGATTTGGACTCTTTGGTTCAAGATTAAGAACCGTGACATTTGAGTCCTTGAATTGTAGTGACCCCAATATGAACAGAACGGGACTTAACCCTCCCGGGGCGTTCGGGGACGTCTACAGCCTCTAACACTCGGTTCACAAGTGTAGGCTGCGCAACAACAGAAAACAAGGCCACAGCCTCAACGTATTTGCCTAGAAGAAAATCAAACTCGCCAAGTGCACCCAACATCTCCCACTCCTGGATAGCTATACAAGCGACATCACTAATGGATTTCCTCCTAAGGGCATCGGCCACAACGTTGGCCTTTCCCGGGTGATAGTGCAACTCAAAGTCGTAATCCTCTATGAACTCCATCCACCTTCTCTGTCTCAAATTTAAGTCCCTCTGTGTAAACAGATACTTTAAACTCTCATGGTCCGAGAACACCTCGAACCTCTCACCATAAAGGTAGTGTCTCCAAATCTTTAGGGCAAAGATCACTGCTGCTAACTCTAGGTCATGTGTAGGGTAGTTCCTCTCGTGTATTTTCAACTGACGTGAGCCATAGGCAACCACTTTCCCGTCTTGCATCAACACACAACCCAAACCCTCTAGTGCATAACCCAAACCTCTCTCCGGAATAATCAAAACCGGAGCGGTGGTCAATCTAACCTTCAACTCTAGGAACTACTTTTCACAAGTCTCACTCCATACAAATTTGACCCCTTTCCGCGTCAATCTAGTTAACGGTGAATCTAGCCTGGAAAAGTCTTTCACAAATCGGCGGTAATACCCAGCTAATCCCAGAAAACTGTGGATCTCAAAAACACTCTTAGGCTGTGCCCAATCCTGCACTGCCTCTATCTTGGATGCATCAACAGACACCCCTTCTCCGGAAACCACATGGCCTAAGAATTTAACCTCTCTTAGCCAGAACTCACACTTCCTAAACTTGGCATACAGCCTATGGGTTCTAAGCAACTCAAGCACCACTCTCAAGTGTTCCTCGTGCTCCTCCTCCGAAGGCGAATAAATCAGAATGTCGTCCACGAAAACGACCACAAAGCGATCTAAGAATTCTCGGAAGATCCGGTTCATCAAATCCATACACACTGCCGGTGCATTAGTGAGCCCAAAAGGCATCACTAGAAACTCATAGTGGCCATACCGCGTACGGAATGCCGTCTTCGGAATATCCTCCTCCCTGACCCTCAACTGGTGGTAACCCGATCTCAAGTTTATCTTAGAGAAACAACGGGAACCCTTCAACTGGTCAAACAAATCATCTATACGGGGCATAGGGTACTTATTCTTAACCGTAGCTCGATTCAACTTCCGATAATCGATATAAAGTCTCAAGGCACCATCTTTCTTTTTAGCAAAGAGGGCTGGTGCTCCCCACGGCGAAACACTAGGGTGAACAAAACCCTTATCTAGCAACTCCTGAAGTTGAATCTTCAACTCACTCAACTCGGCTGGGGCAAAACGGTAAGGTGCCATAGAAATCGGCGTTGTGCCAAGCACTAAATCAATAGAGAACTCTATCTCTCGATGAGGTGGCAAACTGACAAGATCCTCGGGAAAAACATCCGAATACTCGCAAACCACTCTCGATAACTCAACCCCGGTCTCATCACACTCACTACTCATAAGGCTAGCGAGAAGACCACTAAGCTCACTTCGTCCTCGCGGATCATACACCGGTGGCAACACACTACCAACCTGATCCCCCAAGAAATGAAAACAATCCCCGCTCAAGGTACATACTGTGACCCTCTGGCGGTAACAATCAATAACAGCCCGGTATGACGATAGCCAGTCCATACCCAAGATAACATCAAAACCCGACATAGGCATAACTACAAAAGGAAATGGAAGTCGGCGATTTGCTACCTCTATATCACAACCTCTACATCCTTGTTTCATAATCAACTCACTCCTAACAGGTGATACAACACAAATAGGAGATGCTAACTATGCCAACTCCAAACCCAAAATAGATGCAAATGCAGCAGATATAAAAGAATGGGATGCACCCGTATCAATCAACACATTGGCAACCGAGTTGCAAAACAAGAAGGTACCTCTCACAACAGATGGAGCCGGTACAAGATCCTGCGCGGTAACAGCATACACGCGCCCTGTAGGCCCCTGATCTACCTGCTCACCTCTAGGAGTAAAAGACTGCTGCATAGACTGGGACGACGAAGCTCCCTGATTGGCCTTCAAGGCCTGAACTGACCGAGCTGGCTGAAAACTCTGCCTCTGCCCAGATGCACCAGAAGTGCCACTCAACTGTGGGCAAAACCTCTTCAGGTGCCCCGTCTGACCACACTGGTAACAACAGAGCGGCTGGCCTCTGCCCTGACTCTGGCTCTGAGGTCGAACTGAAGATGAAGCTGGTCTCTGCCCTCCGCCCTTCTGCGGGCAAGCTGGAGACTTGTGGCCCAACTGACCACATTTGTAACAAGTCACGTCTCCCTGACTGCCTCTCACAGGGCCTGCACTCGGCACTGGAAAGTTAGATCTAGCAAAACCACCCTGAGACTGCTGAGGGTTAGAACCCCTCTGTCTCCTGCCATCACCATGGCCATCTTGACTCCTCTTGGAGCCTCTCTGCCTCTCCTCCTCCTCCTGCATCACACTCTCCATATGGGCCATAGCATCTATAAGGCGCCCATAGAACCCCCAACTCTCATCTTGAGACCATGTCTCAACTTCTTCTCAAACTCAAGCCAACGGCGTTCCTCAGACGCCACGAGCTCAGGTGCGAATCTAGATAGACTAGTGAATGCGGCCTCAAACTCGACCACCGACAAACTCAGCTGCTTAAGCTGGTAGAACTGATCCCTCAACTTCTCCCTGACAGCTGGAGATAAAAACTTCTCCTGGAAAGCATCTACAAAAGCCTCCCACGTGCCACCAATACGACCCCTCATGTACTTCCACCACTGACCCGCATCCCCCTTAAGCTGGAAAGATGCCAAGGTCACCTTCAATGCTCCGTCTTCGATGCAAAGCATCTCAAACGTCTTAGTCAACTATTCCAACCACTCATCAGCCTTAAGTGGCTCCTTAGGATCCCTAACAAACTCGTTCGGATTAGACCGGAAAAACTCCCTCTTTAGAAAGGAAGGCCCTGTATCAACAACCTAGGCCTGGGCTTGATTCGCAGCTCTGAGAATGCCCATGGACTCCCTCAATGCTCCTGCCATCTCGCGGGCTAAGGCGCCCATGGCTTGCTGACCTACTGGCTCGGCCACATTGGCCTGACCAACACCATCCTGCTGCTCCGGAATCTCATCCGGTATAGGCATCTCTTGTGTCCTAGGCCTACCTCACCTACCACCATGTCCTCGTCCTGACATCCTAATAAAGGTAACGAAGAACATTAGCACATTCATAAATGTGCCGAAGCTATAACACTCGCGTCCTAAAGCATGGACAACTGTAATTCACTCCACGTAAGCACATAATCACATAAGCACTTACGAATTTCATTTCCGGATAATGATAGTCCTGAGGCGTTACTAGAGTTCCGGTTAAAAACAGCATTGATCAAGTGCTTTTCCAACAAGACTCACAGAAACCCAAGGATCCAATCAACATCCTAGAAATTAAATCCCATACCCAAATAATCATATAAGCATGTCATCAAATAAACACATACTATCATACATAAGTCTCTAACAAGCGAGACAAACCATTGTGATACTAATCACTTCCCACGTACCCAAAGTATTCAAACCCGGTACGCTCTGATACCAAGTTGAAACACCCTCAAAATAAACACAAAAATCATACATTCTTGACATGCTTAGATATAAAAGAATAAAGCATCACTACATATCATCAGAGTATTCATTACAGGATGTATTACATGTTGACAACAAAAGTAAATGCCCTATGGGCTTACAACTTTCCAAGTCGACACTTGGTTACAAAAGGGAGTACTAACTCTACACAAAAGATGTATTACTTATCCAATTTTCTCAATTCATAATCCTGGCTCAGAACCTGGCCATATACTTTAACTGAGATTATATCTCATATCAATAACTGTTCCATTTCAACAATTTAAATGAGATAACAACTCATATCAAAACACTTCCATAAGCCACAATAGATACACAAATTCGCTATATCAATAACACATCAAGCACTTCCATACTTCACAAATGTTACATAGATTTGCTGCATCAGTAATTCAATAGATACACGTAGTTGCTGTATCAATGGAGTCCATCCCCTATCTCCTCCCACATAACATCCGGTTTAGGAGTCCATCCCCTATCTTCCCCTAAACCGTGGAGTACATCCCCTATCTCCTCCCACACAATACAATGTAATAAACACGTATCATATACATAATTAATCAATACATAAATTTGATGTATTATTCCAACCGTCATATCCGATGACATATTCAATTGATTAGTTTTAGTTTGCCTAATCATCATGCATTGTCTACAACAATCAAGACTATCCTCCACCGATAGCCCAAAGCAGTTATTTCTAAACAGATAATAAATGCCTCAACAGATATAAAATCTCAACGTTTTCAAAGTGAGTGATTAATAAATCAAACTCCACCATTTTATCTCATAATGAGCCAATTTCATTATTTCCAAATCCAATTTCACATTTCCATAACAATTGTCATTAATTACACTAATGACCCAAATATACCCAAACATGGCATTTTCCCCCTTTTTCTCAATATTGACCCAAAGGTCCAAATATTATCAACAACATCAATACTATCATTTTAAGACCCAAAATACACGTTTATGAGTCAAAATAACAAAACCCCTCTTTGAAAATAACACATTTCAAATCTTCTTTCCAAATCAACGCATCTATACAAATAACTCAATGTCTATGTTAAAGCACATAAGAATGAGTAGGAATCCCTACCTTAAATTCGGAGCTCAAAGGAAGATGATGAAGAAATTGAAGATGCTCCAAAACCCAAGATTTTCGGATCAAAATATAGCCCTCGACAATCCCCACAACTTTGACAAAGGCCCAAGGTGAGGAAATCACTCCTACTAGATCAATCCCTAGAGAGAAGGTAAGGTTTTAGAGAGAGGAGCTCTCAAATTTGGGTTTGGGAAAGTAAGAGAGAGAAAGGGAAATGAAAAAGTGATCCAAAAAGGTGAAATACGGATGTGTTATACCAGTCGCCTCGCTCGAGCGTGGAAACCCCCGCTCGAGCATCAGACACAAACTCACGCTCGAGTGTAAAAAGCGCCGCTCGAGCGTCGATTGCACATTTCTAGAAGTTTTGCAGACATGGTCCCCGCTCGAGCGTCAAACTCCCTGCTCGAGCGGAGGAACAAAATCAAAGGGTCACGCTCGAGCGTCAAAACCCCTGCTCGAGCGTACGAAGACCTGCAGACAAAAGTACTGGGAGATGGAAATTTACGCTCGAGCGTCAAAACGCCCGCTTGAGCAGAAAAGCAACAACGAAGGGCCCGCTCGAGCGTCAAAAGCCTCGCTTGAGCGTGAAGGCCAAATTCTGGGCATCAACCAATGGTTCCAAAGCGCAACCAACCTATTTCAAACTGCTCAACACAACCCAAGACTCAAATACAAAGAGTAAGGGAAGGAAATGAGAATGAGACAACAACACAACCACGGAACCAAGTCCGGAATACAATATACAAAGGAAAGGAAAACCAGGATCGTTATATCAACTCCCTCCTTTCGCCCAAATTGGCGGTCGATCAAAACCTCAAAAATTTCATCCCCAAATCCCTAACACATTCTCCCTCACAATCACAGACTTCGAGTTCCCTATCTCAGAGACAATTTCGAGTTCGTGTTCACCAACGATCATAGAGATTTTGAGTTACCGACGATCTCTCTGTCGACGAGCGATGACGGCTAGCGGTGGTGCGGCGACGGCGTATTACGATCCCTCTCTCTCGCGCGAACTCAGTTAGTATGATCTCTCTCTCTCTCTCTCTCTCATACACACACACACACACACACACACAGAGAAAACGGATGAGTGAGAATGGAAAGACGAATTGGAACAGACTTGAGAATTTGGGCATAAAGTGAGAACGGGAAGGGGTTGCTGGTGACTGACCTCTAAAATTTGATGACAACTTGTAGATTATTTAACCAACTTTAGGTGTTGACATTGTCCCAATACACAAAGTAACTATGAAAACATTGAGTGGGAACCACGCAAGAAAAGATGAACATAGTGATTCTGTTTTCAAATTTTTGGAGGGGAATAAGTCTGTTTGTTGTTTTCAAGTCTAACTTCTGGAACAGAGCCAATTCCAAGGCTAGTGAAAGGATGAGGGTTAATTAAATATATAATTACAATCAATTCCTTGTCCAAGATCAAAATGAATCTTGAGGATTAACAGTATTATGCTGTAAATTTCCTTCAAAGTGATTTGGCACCTCATTGAATAACCACAGATTTTCCTCATCTACAACTGATGGGAAGCAATGTGCTGATTTTTAGCTAATGCACCTCCATCAGATGGGAATCCAATGTCTCCATATCTAAACCTTCTTTATGCTGATCTTATGGGTGTTTGCTTTCCTTGGAGTTGGGCTCAAATTCCTGCCTGACTCATGTTTACCAGACAAGAGAAAGGAAGAAGGCACTCTAGTATCAGAAATTTCCTCTAGTCTTTGCTAACAGCTCTTTTACATGGTTATCTAATACACTTTCTAATGAGGATTCTTGGAGTTCAACCTAGGAGACTGTGATGCATGTTTGTACATGCCCATCAGAGGAAGAATTATTACTCTGTAAATGGTTACAGATGGCTTATGAGCCTGACCGTGTTGATTGTGTTGTTTCTATGCATTTTGCATCCCAATTAAGCAAATATGTATTTTCTGTTCCAAAATGTATATTTGCTCTTTCAAGACTTGCATGTGTAGATATCTAAGGTTCTCTTAGTCGGATTGGACACCTAATAAGTATTTGGATATCACCACACACTAGTTTCTCATTATTTGTTTAGGAGAAGTTTGGTA
>JAPPVO010001326.1:0-15785 GCA_030407325.1 Camellia japonica | reverse complement strand
TGTATAGGTCATCATAAGCTTTCAACTTAACATCTCTTACTACTTTCTTGACCTCCTTATTAGCTAATCTATAGCTCTTAAGGTTTTCCTCAGTTCTATTCTTTTGCCACTTTTTAAAGCATTTTTTTCCCCCATTAACTACGGCTTGAACATCTTCCCTCCATCACCAAGTTTCCCTAGAGCTGGGTCCCGTTCCTTTCGACTCTCCAAGCACTTCCCTTGATATTCTCCTCATACAATTGGCCATCGAGTTCCATATAGTGTTAGCATCATCTTTTAAGTCCCAAGTACCTTTCTTATCCATTCTATTCTTAAATATTTCTAATTTATCTCATTTTAGGTCCCATCATCTCGTCCTATGACGCCCACTATCCTTCCTAGCTTGGTATTACCCTCTAAAACATAAATCTAGTACCAAAATCCTATGTTGAGAGGTTAGGCTCTCTCCAGGAATCACCTTACAATCATTGCATTTTAGGCAGTCCACTTTTCTCACTAAGAAGTAATCTATTTGACTCTTAACTGACTCACTCTTAAAGGTTATCAAATGTTTCTCCCTCTTCTTATACATAGTATTGGCCATCACCAGGTTAGAAGCTAACGCAAAATCTAAGATATTCTCTCCAGCCTCATTTCTGTTACCAAAACTGTATCCACCATGCACCCTTTCATAGCCTAGTTTATCTATGCCTACATGACTATTAAAATCTCCACCTATAACTAGGTTCTCTCCTATAGGTATCTCCTGTAAGATCTCATCCATTTGCTCCCAAAAATCCCTCTTAGTCTGATCATCTAATCTTACTTGAGGGGCGTATGCATTAATAACATTCACTATATTCCCTCCAATAATTAGTTTAACTAACATAATCCTATCCCATTTCCTAATGACCGCCATTACATTCTCCACTAGACTCTTAGCAATTAAGATTCGTACCACATTCCTACGTCTATCCTTACCACTATAATACAGCTTAAAATCGATATCCTCAATTTTCCTAACTTTCTCACTTGTCCACTTAGTTTCTTGTACGCAAGCTACACTAACTCTCCTCCTAATCATAACATCTACTAACTCTATCGTCTTACTAGTTAAGGTTCCTATATTCCAAGTGGCTACCCTAAACCTATAGTCTTGGACTAGCTTCTTAACCCGCGCTCATCCAGAAAAACGCGAGAAGCTTTGCCCATTTTTCACCGCACCCAAGCGTCGATGCGGCGCCTCTTGCTCACTTTTCGAAACATCCGGAGGCAGGCGCAACGCGTCACTTGAGGGTAACGACCTAGAATTTAAACGATTCAAAGTAGAATTCATTGTCATAAGGGATCCGAGCGGTTTTTTTACGTGTTGGTTGTCGGCTACCTAACACACAACCCTCCTCTTTAACCCGGACTTGGGACTGGCAAAGTTGTTAACAACCCCAACGGAGTTTCATGAAAATATATAAATAAAATAAATATTTTTGCAATTAATCTACTCATCTGTAAGAATGTGAGCTTTTAATGTTAAAAACACTTAAAGTTCCCATCATTGCTACTCTTTGTTTAATTTTAAATTTAACTAAAAAAAAAAAAAAAAAAAAAAAAAATCTAACTACTCTCCTATATAATAATAAAATTATCAAAATTATTTATTGAAAAATATTTCTCATATCATTAAAAATCATTAATTCACTCAATAATTTATTTACAAAATTGTTAATATTGCATAAAAAAAACTAATTATTAATATTGCATACAAATCAGAAAATAAATTTTAAATTAAAATATTAAGATGTATAAAATATATAAAAATGTTTCAATCAAATATTAAAAAGTATAAAGTGATAGTTTGAAAGAAGTTTACAATTTTGGAACCACGTGAAATAAAATTTTGAGATTTCTACAATAAAAATGGTTTAAAAGAAATTTTGTATTCCAATTTTGAACCACAAGAAAGTAAATTTTTGGGGCTAGCAAATGATCACATCACTATAATGTAATGGAAGTTGCGTATAAATCAATCTAAAAAAATTGAAAGATTTATATATTTTTTTTATTTTTTAATGGAGACAACATAATTTATAAATAAAGAAAAACAAAAAAAATACAACGATGGTAAGATTTATAAAACTAAATTAAATTTTTATTAGATTTATAAGATGCAATTTATTATATTAAATTATTATTTCAAATATATTTAAATGAATTTAATTAGATGCATTTACAATTTTGAGTTGAGTCTATTATCTTTAATAATCGGTCAAGCTATTGCCCTGGCGAAAGGCAAGAAGTTTCACATGGTGATTCCATGAAATTTCTGATCCAACTAATCTACATAATTGATAATTTATAATATGTGACTATCAAATGTATATAAATAAAACTATAGCAACTAAATTAAAAAAATATATATATATATATATATATAACTGAAATAAAGAATTCCAAGTTCTCTAAATTTTCAAGTTTTCATCATTCATGTATAATAAACATATAAATATTTGGGGTAATTATAAAAAATTTGTTAATTTAAATTATAATCTTTTAATTTATTTTCAATTTAAAGTATTTGACTATTTTCATTAATCAAAATCAACGAAAAAAATAGTATTCTAATCATTAAATTCAATTAATGATTAAAGTACTCATTTTTTGTTATTTTTTTACTTAATAAAATAGATAAATGGTTCAAATTGAAAAAAAATATCAAAAATTTATGATTTAAATTGAAAAAAAAATAAAAATTTAAGATTTATTTTATTACAATAATCAAGCCCTGAGGTTGTTTTGTAATTTTTCTTAAATATTTTGTTGCCTCAAATGTGTTTCTGTCTTGTTCGGTTTTGTGTAATTTGATTTTATTTTTATTAAAACGGTGTCCTGCGGAGAAAACTTAACCCCCAATCCTTGTGGCCTATTCTACATTTATTTAATTTTTTAGACATTTTTTTTACGAGAAAGAGGTTACGCAATTTGTTGCCTCAAAAATAAATAAAATAAAATAAAATAAAATAAAATAAAATAAGGGTGTTATGAACTTATTAGAGGATGAGCCAATTTACAAGGCTCAATTTTTTCAAAATTTCTATTTCATATATGTTTGTCAATAATAAAAAATAAATAAATAAACTATTTATATATAAAATTTATACAAAAAAAATTTAGCCACTAACTCATCCATTTAATTCTGTTATAATTCATTGTTAAAAAAAATTCAGTTTCACTAAATTTTGCTTATCAACCACTTTTTCATATGTTAGTGTCTCCACAATTTTTTTTTATAGAGATTCATACCTTTGTTTTCTATATTATTATGTGACTAAATACAAATATACTTAGTCCTTATGTAAATCATATTTCCTGTGTACACAACACACAATTGAAAAACATAAGCACCATTCATTCCATAATTCAAGTTAAATATAGGAAGAAAGAGCAAAATAGATGATGATATTCCTACTAATAATACTGAAACTATGAAAGAGACAATAAATGAGGATTCATCTCAATTGCAAGGTTTAAAAAAAAAAAAAAAAAAAATCATTGTATTTGAAAATTCCTTCAACTTCAAAATCAATAGCAATTCATCAAAACTCAATTTGTTTTGTAGGAGTAATGCAAGAAAATGAAATTAATTTAAAAGGTTTTATTCTCATTAATAAACTTCAACCTTTTGATAGAGATTGTACAATAAAGACAATTATTCTCATAAGATGGATCATTGAACATTATAACATTTCAAAAAGATCAGAAACAATATGAAAAATTATAGTAATGGACGAACATGATATACCACCGATCAAATATTCAAAAAAAATCAAATACTTCGACTTTTAAACCAAACAAAAATATTAAACATTAACAAACAAATAATAAAATGATTCAAAAAGTAAAACTATTACACAACATACAAATCACAAATATATATATATATATATATGTATATAAAATTACCACGCGAAACGTGCACCTCCGCTAATTATTCTAAAAAATACTCAAAATAAAAATAAAAATAAAAATAAAAATAAAAAACGACATCTGCCTATCACAATCATCCTATTTGTCACGTTCATTAGCATTTCCATTATTGAAGATGAAATCACAACCTGCTCACAGTCACTGAGACAGAGCAAGTTTTGAAGATGAAATCTCTTACAATCGCAAAGATTGCACTGGCCTTTGTGGGGTCCATCAACTCCCCTGCGTGATGATCTCCCTCCCCAAACTTAGCCCTCACTTCCACACCCTTCTTCTCCAACACCTTCACCAACTCCTTCTGACTATCAACCAATGGGTCTTCCTCACCGCCCGTCACCATAACTTTCCATCTCAGCCGACTAACCATCTCCAATGAGGGAGACTCACCAGCCACCGTTGGATTACAATACTCGTGATCACGGTCAGCTCCAACCGGTAACGACAGCTTCCACTGAAGATCGTTGACAGGCAAGGGCAATTGTGAGTCGTTGATCAACCTCAGCTCCGATCCAGTCCGCTTCACCCCACCAAAGTAAGGATGATGCAATACCAACCCTTTGATCTTCAACGGCAGGAGATCATCAGCTTCCGCAGCTGCACGTAGACCCGCATGGAAGGCAATGTTGCCGCCGGCACTCGTACCCATGAGAAAGCAGTTTGAGAAATCGGCACAGTCGACGATCCATGGATCGTCGCAGCGGTGCCGAACCCAACGCAAGGCCTCCACGGCGTCTTCGTAGGCAGCAGGAAGGCGGTGTTCGGGAGCGAGACGGTAGTCGACGGAGAGAATGATTACTCCAACTTGGAATGCCATTTCCACGCAGAATGTGTGGAAGCCGGTGGTGGCTTTGCTGCAGGTGACGAAACCACCGCCGTGGAAGTAGATAATGAGAGGTAGCTTTGGTTGGGAGTGGTGGCGAGCGGTGGTTGGTGGTGGTGGCGGCGGCGGCGGGGAAGGAAGATCCGTAAGGAGGTGTTGAGGAGAGGGTTGAGAGGGAGGTCTTTGGAGAGGACAGGCGAGGGAGAAGAAGGGTTTGGGTCAGAAGGGAAGGTTGGGAATTCGAAAAGGCGCTTGGTGGTTCCGTCCTGGTTGAGGACGATTGGGAAGTAGGCGAAAACTTTGGCTGTGGAATTTGACATTGCTAGTTAGAGAACCACCACCAAGAATTCTGCAATTAACAATGGTGCTGGTGTGGGTTTATTACTTTTGATGCATGCTCACCTATACCTATATTTGTAGAACAACTCCGCTACGTAACTTGAATTATCAACGGCTCGAATGGCTCAAAATCTCACAACGACGTTATTTTGAAATTTTTTTATTATCTTAGCAGTAAGATTTATTCTCTTACCGGTAAGATAATTTTTCCGTACTACGTCTAAATCATTCTCTTACCAGTAAGAATACCAAAATAATATCATTTTGATATTCGAGATATTCAAACTCTCACGCATTCGAGCTCTCACACATTTTCCTTTATAGAAAGAGCAATGCTAACTACTAAATTTTTTTTGTCAAATATTCATAAAGATGTCTGGTCCACATTACACTCATGTCAGTCTCATATGAATTGTGAGTGTTTAATAAAAAAATTGATAATTTTATTAGAGTTTTTAAATATTAGAGACTTGAATTTTAATTACTAATTATTTTAATTTAATCTAGAATTTACGAAAATTATAGAGATTGATTCATATATGATTCTATTGAGGATTAATTTTGGAATTAGAAATTAAAAGCCTAGATGGCTTAAGAAAGTACAAATAATGAATTTAATTATTTTAATTTTGAGTATTGAACCATATGGGAGTTTAATTAAATATTCGATTCAAATTTGTGAAATTGAGACTTGATTAATTGGGTCCGAAATTGTAGTTAATTAAGTTCTGAGAATTGGGAATTAAGGTTTTTTATGAATTAAATTTAGTTGTGAGGTTTCAATTGAGCATGTAATTTATTGGTGAAGATTTTGAAGTTTAATCCGAAATTGAAGACCTTAATGATTTGAGGAACTAAAATTGATGATGGAAATAAGTTTAGTTTGATGTTTAGAGCCTTTTGAGAGTTTGATTAAAAATCTGATTCAGACTGATAAATTTAAATATAATTAATTGAACTCTAATAGAAGTCAAATTAGATTAATTAAATTATGAGAAATTTATGATTAGTTATGATTAATTTAATTATATGTTAATCAAGATTCATTAAAAATAAGTGTTATTTAATTAAATTAATCTTAACCATAAATTGACTTATGAAAGGATCTAAAATTGTGGATGTATGTGAAGTGAGGGTATGCTGAGAAATTTATGTGGGTGTACTGAGAAATCTAGTAGTGTATGTGTGAGTGCTGCGTTGGAGATTGAGAAAAGGGTGCTAGTGTGCTATGTGTTGTCAACAAGAGAGGTATCCATGTGTATATTATACTAATTTCAAAAATGGAGAAGCGAGCCCATTTCTCATTGTTGAAGAAGTACGAAACAGGGGAAGAAAAATCGAGAGAGAGAGAGAGAGAGAGAGAGAGAGTTGTTGGATCAAAGAAAGCAAAAGAGAAGAAGAGAAATTGAAAACGGAGCTCAAGGATTTGAAGGAAGAACGAGAAGAGTGAAGAGATTCAATTTATTTTTTTGAAATTAAAATTTAAGGTATGGAATTTATGTTTAATTTGTATAGAGACTTCATATTACACTTTAAATTAGAGATGAAATTGGAATCAAAATCATATAATTAAAAGAAATTAGCAAGAAGATGTAGAAATAGATCTAGGTTTATGGTTATGGAATAAATTTAAGAATTAATTATTTTGGGTTTGATATTGTGATCTTGCATGAAAATAAACCCCATTGTTACATGCATGAGCAAATTAATAATCTAATTACAATATGCATCATGGATTATGAAAAATCTGCACTAATTCAAGTTCATATTTGAAGAGAAAAGAAAATGTCTTATGAGAATCAAGTTTATGGAAATTTGGAATGTTAGATAAAGTTTTGATTTTATAATTAGATTTTTAAGCCACGCATGTAATGTAAGTTAAGAAATTAATTCATGATTTAAAGATTATAAGTTTGTGATTGAGTTTTGGTGTAAATTAAGAGTTTAACTATGATTTGAACTTGATAAGGAAGAATTAGTTGGATTTTGATAAATGTTTCATGAATGCAAATGATTTTCTAAGGAGTTTATGACTTTAATTTCATGTTTTGAAGGAAAATAGTAAGAGCTTAAAGTTAATTTTATATAATTAAAAAGAAAATGAGAAATTGAAGTTATGTTCAAATTTATAAAAATTAATTTAGAAATTAATTATTTTGGGTTTGATTTTGGAATATCATACATGAATTGAGTCTAATTTCTACATGCATGGACAAGTTCTACAAGTTTTAATATTCTGATTGTACATACATCATGGATTTCTAATAATTGATTTCATGTTTTGATGAAATAAGAATTAAGCTTTGGAAATTTATGGGTTTATGAACAATGAGCTTAATTTATAAATTAAAGGAGTTTTGATGTAAATGATTTTAAATAGATCATATTTTCTTGATTATTTAAGAGTTTGTATGTTTTTAGACAAGTCATATATGAACCCAAGTCTTAAAATTATTTTGAAAGCTCAATTCAAGTTTTAGAATTTGTGAGTTATGAAGTTTAAATGAATTTGAAATAATTTGGGCTTGTATGATGAATCCTTGAAGATATGAACTTCGAATATTGTAGAACTGACATTATATCTTGATTAGAAATTGTATGGTTGATATATGGGACAAAACATGTAAGTTGCATCATTTAAAGTTATGTTTTGAAGCACAATCAACATTTTAGAAAATCCATTAATCGGCTTCGTCGCTCGAGCAGGGAAGTTGCCGCTCGAGCGTAGAATACAAGCAACTAGTACTTTTGCAGACTAAAGGGGTCCACTCAAGCGGCCGAAGCTACGCTCGAGCAGAGGGCCAGGGCCCTAATTCAGAAATTTTGAAAAGATATTTTATGCTTCGTTTTTATTCTCTTTCATTTCTAAACACTCTTACGCATATATTGAGCATTATGAAGGGATTAAAGGAGTAGGAAAGAAGTCTAAGAGAACTAAACAAGTTAAGAACGAAATAAATTGTATTGTGACTCGATTTCTATGTGTATGATGAATTGTGTAGGGTTAACTACAAGGGCGAACCAGGCATTTGAACGCTGTGAGTAATAACTCTGTAAAACTATGTTTAATTATAAGTATTTTTCTGACTGATATGATACGATTTGTTTTCTGAAATGCTATTTTATAAATTATGAATGAATATCTATTTTTCTGAAATATATTTTTAGCATCCTTAGTTCACGTGGCCCTCGCCCCACGGGTAACAATACCGTGGCCAATATGCACGTGGCCCTTACCCAGGGGTAACAATATTGTGACTTATATTCACGTGGCCCTTGCCCGGGGGTAACAATACCGAGGTCTATATTCATGTGGCCCTTGCTTGGGGGTAACAATACCATGGCTACTTGAGCGCAAGATATGAACTTTTATGGTCGTCGGTACCGACTATACATGTGGGTCTCAAGACCAAGTTGATATGATAGCTAATGGGTGTATCACATATGATCTTATGCAAAATCTGACTATGAATATGAATATGAATATGAATTATGATTTCTGAATTTGGTATGGACATCATTCATTAAAACTTTTACTCTGTTATTATTCACTAGGCTCTAGCTCACTGTATTATTTATGTATGTAGGTGATCAGGTGCGTGACCAGGTGCGTAACCAGGCTTAGAGGTATCTGCCTAGAATCTGTTTTTGTCAGCCAACTTATGTGCTTCCCGTGGAAGTTCCGTAACTCAAGTAAAATATGGGAAGAAAGAGCAAAATAGATAATGATATTCCTACTAATTATACTGAAACTATGAAAGAAACAATCAATGAGGATTCATCTCAATTGCAAGGTTTAAAAAAAAAAAATGTTTGGTTTGAGTTTGGGAGATAAAAAGTACGAAAAGTTGTTTGGTTTGGTTTTTTTGGAAAGATGTTTTGGAAAATTATTTTGAGAGAGAGTTTTGGAAAAAGTGATTGATTTGATGTGTATGAGAGAGAGATTTGTTTGGAAAACTTGTTTGGTTTACAAGTTTTGGGAAATTTTTTTGAAAAAATTTGTTTGGTTTGAGTTTTTTGAAAACTCATTTGTAGAGAAATTTTCTCAAAATTTTTTGGGAAATTCAAACCAAACGAACCCATTGTATTTGAAAATTCCTTCAATTTCAAAATCAATAGCAATTCATCAAATCTCAAATTATTTTGTAGAAGTAATGCAAGAAAATGAAATTAATTTAAAAGGTTTTATCCTCATCAATAAACTTCAACCTTTTGATAGAGATTGTCCAATAAAAACAATTATTCTCAAAAGATGGATCATTGAACATTATAACACTTCAAAAAGATCAAAAACAATATGAAAAATTATATTAATGGAGGAACATGATATACCACCGATCAAATATTCAAAAAATCAAATGCTTTGACTTTTAGACTAAACATAATATTAAACATTAACAAAAACAAATAATAACATGATCCAAAAAGTAAAACTATTACACAACGTAAAAATCACAAATATATATATATATATATATAAAATTACCACGCGCAACGTGCACCTCCACTAATTATTCTAAAAAATACTCAAAAAAAAGAAAAAGAAAAAACGACATCTGCCTATCACAATCATCCTATTTTTCACGTTCATTAGCATTTCCATTATTGAAGATGAAATCACAACCTGCTCAGAGTCACTGAGACACAGCAGGTTTTGAAGATGAAATCTCTTAGAATCACAAAGAATGCATTGGCCTTTGTGGGGTCCATCAACTCCACTGCGTGATGATCTCCCTCCCCAAACTTAGCCCTCACTTCCACACCCTTCTTCTCCAACACCTTCATCAACTCCTTCTGACTATCAACCAAAGGGTCTTCCTCACCGCCCGTCACCATGACTTTCCATCTCAGCCGACTAACCACCTCCAATGAGGGAGACTCACCAGCCACTGTTGGATTACAATACTCGTGATCACGGTCAGCTCCAACCGGTAACGCCAGCTTCCACTGAAGATCGTTGACAGGCAAGGGCAATTGTGAGTCGTTGATCAACCTCAACTCCGATCCAGTCCGCTTCACCCCACCAAAGTAAGGATGATGCAATACCAGCCCTTTGATCTTCAACGGCACGAGATCATCAGCTTCCGCGGCTGCACGTAGACCCGCATGGAAGGCAATGTTTCCGCCGGC
Source organism: Camellia japonica (assembly GCA_030407325.1). Lineage (NCBI taxonomy): Eukaryota > Viridiplantae > Streptophyta > Magnoliopsida > Ericales > Theaceae > Camellia > Camellia japonica. The sequence goes on along the minus strand of JAPPVO010001326.1, from coordinate 5,536 downwards.
ACTCGTACCCATGAGAAAGCAGTTTGAGAAATCGGCACAGTCGACGATCCATGGATCGTCGCAGCGGTGCCGAACCCAACGCAAGGCCTCCACGGCGTCTTCGTAGGCAGCAGGAAGGCGGTGTTCGGGAGCGAGACGGTAGTCGACGGAGAGAATGATTACTCCAACTTGGAATGCCATTTCCACGCAGAATTTGTGGAAGCCGGTGGTGGCTTTGCTGCAGGTGACGAAACCACCGCCGTGGAAGTAGATAATGAGAGGTAGCTTTGGTTTGGGAGTGGTGGCGAGCGGTGGTTGGTGGCGGCGGCGGGGAAGGAAGATGCGTAAGGAGGTGTTGAGGAGAGGGTTGAGAGGGAGGTCTTTGGAGAGGACAGGAGAGGGAGAAGAAGGGTTTGGGTCAGAAGGGAGGGTTGGGAATTCGAAAAGGCGCTTGGTGGTTCCGTCCTGGTTGAGGACGATTGGGAAGTAGGCGAAAACTTTGGCTGTGGAATTTGACATTGCTAGTAAGAGAACCACCACCAAGAATTCTGCAATTAACAATGGTGCTGGTGTGCGTTGTTTTATTTTTGATGCATGCTCACCTATATCTATATTTATAGAAAGAGCAATGCTAACTACTAAATTTTTTTGTCAAATATTCATATAGATGTCTGGTCCACATTACACTCAAGCGTTTAATAAAAAAATTGATAATTTTATTAGAGTTTCTAAATATTAGAGATTTTAAAAATTTCAAAGTTTTATCTAATTTTTATCAAACACAATTTATATGTGTCGAACTCTACTCAATTACAAATTAGGCATTACTATACAAGTTCAAAATTTAGACTTAATTTTCAAATTCAATGATGTGATAATAAATTAAAATATATAAAATAACATTCTCTTTCATATTTTCTTAATCATTAACTATCAGATTACTTACACATCGTTGAATCTAGAAAATGAATCTAAAAAGTGGACTTGTATATCATTTTTCTTACAAATTTAAATGAATAGTGTTGTATTGGCTCAGAAATTAGATTTACTTTTCAAATCAAATGATTAATTAATCCATCACTCTCATGTGATATTTATTTTTTATGTTTTCTTTTGTTATCAACACACCATTTCACTTAAAATCATTAAATTTAAAAATAAACTTTTTTTAAATCTAAAAAATAAACTTACATATCATTTTTCTTGCGGAATTGGCGAGTCACTTAATGAGGGGAGGAGACAGAGAAGGAGAGAAAGAGGATTTTGATCATCTCCATTTTATGTATTTAATGAAAGATTTCGATTACATATCTAATGATAATGAATTTAGAATGTAAATTTATAATTATTTTAAATTTAAAATGATTATTATACTCACCATTAGATAATATAATGAAGCATATCCATTACAGATAAGGCTTTAATTATGAGTGTGGCTTGTGTCCAGTTCGTAATCAGACTCATGGAACCCGTATCGATAATCCAAACGGTTCAATGCGTAGGACTCGTTGAGTATTTTATCCTTACAAAAAATCGTATTGATCGGATATTGATAATCACTTAATCAGACCATATTTCTACCAACATTCAGTATGATTTTAAAAAAAAAATTATTAACAAAAATTTGATATGATCAAGTAACAGTTGATATTCGATCAACGTCATTTTTTATACAAATGAAGCACTCGGCAAGTCATACATATTAAACGGTTTATATTATAGATGTGGGTTTCGTGATAGGCCCATCTAAGTCCAACAATACGGTCTAATTCGAAACCAGACTAGAAATAAGCCTTACCCTCAATTATTGTCCTTTTTTTACTTTTTATTTTTATAAATATAATATATATATATACATTTTAGTGGATCCTATTACTACATAATACATACATTAACAAATATCAAATTATACTATTGGAATATACTATTACATTCTAAATTAATAAACACTAACACGTACAAATGAATTTCATTTTTTATCACTTTTTAACTACACCATTGCAGATAGTCTACTCGGCACAGTTTTGCTGTTGACCGTTGTGACTCAATAGGGAAAATTATACTTCAAAAATATTAGGAATTTCAAATATTTTATTAATATTTTTACCAAATATCTTACATAAGTATAAGATCTACATTATATAAGTCTCATATAAACTCCACACTCATATAAGATGTTTAATAAAAATATTAATTAAATAGTTAAAATTCTTAATATTACACATTATATTTTGGTCCACCACATCGTGCACTTACCCATTTCAATTGATTAAGCTCGTGCTAATGAATCCAATATTAAGGGAAAATTTCTTATGCATTCCTCGAACCATTAACTAATCAAATGTTAGTAGAGCACTAACACGTGGACCACGCCCCATCTTATTTTATTTTTTTTGTCTCTCCCATTTACATTTTTTTCTTTTTCTTTTTTTCTATCTCCACCTTTTTATCTCTTTTTTGGGGGGAATTACAATTCAATTCAAATGACCAAAATTAATTACACAAAACATGGGGGTGCAACTCTCTTTGTGTACTTAAAAAATTTACAGAAAGAATTGTTAGTAATTTTTCATAATAATTGAAAAATAAATTAGATAAAATAAAATAGAGAATATAAAACAATCTTGTTTTTAATTCTTAAAAGAGATACAAAACTTGAAAATAAATTACATGGAATATAGATTATGGGAGGGGTAGTTTTGTGATACTTCTTCACTTCAAACAAGTCTTTGAAAGATCGATCTTTGTTCTACTACCTAAAACAGGAAAAATATTCCCGTCGGAGGTGCCGGAATTAGCACTCCGATGAGCAAGTTAGTCTTTTTTCAGGAGAGGCTGAAGTCCCTATATTTCTTAAAGTGCAAGTTATTAGAACATACATTTTCCTTTCACCATTCACCTCATTTTATAGACATTTTACTAGATATCCGTTCTTGTAACTTTTTATTATTAGGAAAATGTCTTGTAGCTCAAATTTTGTGGCTCAAAAGTGGCTCAAATGGCCAAAACGACGTCGTTTTGGTTATTTTTATGTTGTTCTGTACTCAAAACGACGTCGTTTTGGCCATTTGAGTCACTTTTGAGCCACAAATTTGAGCTACGTAGCATTGTCGTTATTATTATTATGTCAGAATCCATCCCCCTACCCCTTTTCGGGAAAGGGACAGTTTGGGCCTACTCAAGTGGATCATTATGCCGAGTTCCCTTACTTATTCGGCTTCAACACATTGCATCTTGTATTTGGACTGAACTTCGGAAACCATTTAGATTTTACTCGGCAATGAATCATTTGAGGCCAGTGGACCTTGCTAAGTTTGGCCCATCTTAGACGGGCTTGGACATGCAATGTTCGCCGAATAGTAAATCCAATTACTCAACTCCCACATATTACAAGATGAATTTGGGATTAAACAAAATTACAAGAACATATTATAAATTCCGAATAAAACAAAACTACTAGAACAAAATAGTAAAACATGGACATATGAAATTAACATACAAGAAATTTTGTTTTTAGGGTTTACATTAATTCCTAATTTATTATAACAAAACTATATCATTTTGCATCTTCAATTAAATCCCTATTTATTAAAACAAGACGTTAAATAGTATACGTTTTTGTCTTTTCTCAAACTAATTGAACGGAGTTCTCCATCTTCACTTCACCGTCCTTCCACCAAATTTAGGAACCATTATAAAAAATATAAAATGAGTGTTTTTATGTCTTTATATTTTTTTTACCTTCAAAAATATAAAATTATATGAAATCAATAAGTGTTTTTACTTTATTATTATTTTTTTACTAATTAAGTCTATTTGAAATTGTTTGAATTGAAAAGGAATAGTCAAAATGACATAATTTAGTTATGTTCATGTGATATAATTATGATCTATTATATATATATATATATATATATTTTTTTTAATTATGACTAGATGTTTTAATTATAACATTTATAATATCAATATCATAAACATCATAACTTCCATAGTAAACGCCGATGTGTATTGTACATGGACATAAACTTCAGTGTTTGATTGAAGACATTTTAATATTTTATGAACAACCGTAAGAATTCATGTGTAATGGATGTGTTTTGTACCGTTTGCTGTAAATAAAAAAATCAATAATTAAAATGTAAAAAGTAAAAGCACTTTCTCTTCGGCTTCCAAGTATTTTTCCTTTTTTTTAATTTATTTAAATTATTTTGACACAGACTTCGTTCAACATACAATAAACTATCTGAGATAGACTCTAAAAAGTAATATAAATAAATAAATTGAGGGGGTAATTTATAAATTAGGTCGAGCTGAGTAATGGGTCATTCTATGAGCCGTGGTAGAAAAGGGCTTGGCAAGTGGACTGTAGTATTAGCGCGGTCCAAGTAGAATGAAAGTTATCACGGTCGGAGTGGAATTAGCCCGGACATAGTGTTTAAAGCCAAGGTATGATGGGTTCACACGGTGGACCGCGCTTTGATTAGCACGGTCGTAGCAGGCTGTGTATTAGCCCGGTTTCAACAGGCAACCGAGGTAGAACTGAACGAAAGCCTAGCTAGCTTGGCGTTATGCATTAGAGCACCCAGCTTGGTAAGCTCAGTCCTAAGTTATCAGCCCGGTTGGAGTAGGCATAACCAGGGTACAGGCACTAAAGGGAAGATCTGAGCCGGGTTAGCTCGGTTGTACTGCCATCCAACCGGGATAAAACCATCTCACTTGGTTTAAGCAGTAAGGAGAGTGTTAAAGGATAAGCATTATCTTTCAGGAGTGTGACTCCTAGGAGGACTCTACATGGAGGAATAAGAGTCCTACAAGGATTGTGCCACGCGAAACCTATAAAAGCTCATAACATCACCTATGGAGAGGTAACACAACTTTGATTCCCGAATACATAGAGCTTTTTGTCTATTTTTCTATTTTGCTGACTTAAGCATCGGAGAGGTATCCGGCACACACCCACTGGCTAGCTCACGTTTGTGTTTTCAAGGAGTAAAGCGACGATGTACGGAGGAGCGCAAACTTGATCAACAGGATTATACGAGAAGAATATTTCTTGCTAGTACAATTGGCGTCGTCTGTAGGAAAACCAGAACGAACAAAACCTCTTGATCAAGTTTTTCCCGCTAGTTAAAAGCAATGGCGCAAAATGAATATTTGTCGCATTCTGTCATCGACGGTTAAACCCTAGAGGGGGGTGGGAGGCGCGAAGGTTTTCCTTCTATCCCTCCCATGGCGGACTTAGAGCCCCAGCGACAGAACCCCTGGAGAGATGCAAGGGGGAGGCGGAACAACAGCCCCGTCGCTCTCGCTCACAAAGTCCTAAAAGACAGAGGCGAAGAATCGACCCTCAAGCTCTGGAGGATCGCGTAAAAGAGCAGGATGAACTAATAAGGAAGATAGCGGCGGACATGGAGGCTATGAAACGCCAGATCAAAGGAAAATGGGTGACGACAAGAGAGGGGCGTAAAGGCAACACGCCCCCTCGCCACTCGAAGGTTCATGGTAGGCATACCACACCGTCACAAGCAGAGAGTAGAAGCCTCAGAACATGCGATAC
>JAPPVO010001325.1:0-24436 GCA_030407325.1 Camellia japonica | reverse complement strand
ACCTTGTATGCTCTTATTCCGGTTATTAGCCTAGGTTACTATGTGATGCTCGCAGCACACAAGTATAGACTGAGTCGCCCGAATTGGAACAAAACATTTCATGTTTGTTTGTTTGAAAACGGTTTGATGGTGCTACCCGCAGGTAGGCTAAAATGCGGATTTGCCACCCTCAGGTGGGCTTAGAAAACATGATTTTGCCACTATCTAGTGGGCTTAAAACAAACATTCGATGAATTGTCCCAATTCAAATAACTCAACCTCCACCCACAGGCATTCAAGGCAGTTATATCACATAAGCATATAGTCTCATGGCAAGCATGCTATTCATGGCAACACTCACCCGCATGCAAGGATGCTAAAGCATAAAAGCTTACCGAGTACTCCAAGCCAAAACAGAAACTGATTAGAAATCAATGCATGATCCTAATTATACAGAAATGCCTAATGCAACGCATGCAATAATGCAACTATAGCAGGCTCGGCTATTCTAAACATGGCATATGAAATGCTACAACTAACAGGTATTCGATTTGGAATTGAAATACAAATGCAGTTTGTATGATGCGCCGAGCCCGATGCGTGCAAAACAGATGATTGATGCAAACATGCTATCATGCTGTATGCTAATTGAAATATGCCCTATATCTAACCATCGTAAGCGGGTAAATAAAAGGGAGAAAGAAATGGGGGTTGGAAGACATACATTGCACTCACACGTACACTTATTACAGTTATGCCCTCGCGCAGAGGGTCCGAATAAATAATAATACAGTCCGACATGAAAGAATAATAAGATTTTCTAAGTAATTAGCAATTAAACTAAGAAAGCTGTAAATCGGTTTGCAAGCCGGGGGCTGCCTCGCTTCTGATGAATGATGTATGCTGGACTGCCTTTGCGCGGAAATCTAGGACCTAGATGCCCGATCAGCCTCTGTTCGCAGTATTTCTTGAAATGCGTGCCCGACTTTGAAAAAGTTGCTGATCCTCTATTTTGCTGCAACAAAGAGCAGGAAAAGGGCATAGCAATGTATTTCACAAATATATGCATGCCTCGATCCTCGTGCCACCAATCACGCATACCGATGCATGATGGCCAAGGAATCGGATTGCACAACTCACTATAGAATGAATGCATGAAAGCTACAATGAAAACCTAACTCCATCATGGGTTATCCGGAGTGTCGGCGACTGGGGAATTGAGACCCGTTTCGTCACTCGGAGTACGAAACGTGCCTCGTTTCCCGTGCCCGGGCTAACTCCTATCCCGAACACAATGCAATATGCATGATATGCATGAAATGCAACTAAGATACAGCCTAGTATGCACAATGCTATGAGAATGAGGTGCCTCGAAATGCGCGCACACGGGCACGCATACCGAGAAAATGATGTGAAATGCAAATCGGATAAAACCGAAGTGCCTCGAAATGTGTGCCCACAGGCACGCACACCGAGGCGATGATGAAATGAGTAATCGGATAAAACCGAAGTGCCTCGAAATGTGTGCCCACAGGCGCGCATACCGAGGCGATGATGAAATGAGAAATCGGATAAAACCGAAGTGCCTCGAAATGTGTGCCCACAGGCACGCACACCGAGGCGATGATAAAATGAGAAATCGGATAAAACCGAAGTGCCTCGAAATGTGTGCCCACAGGCATGCAAACCGAGGCATGGCCCGAAGGCATGAAATAGCACGGGAAATGATATGCAAGTATGCAAACCAAATTTCAGCACCTAAATGAAAGGGAAAAACAGTCCCGAAATGATACGAAATGACAACCGATGCAAGAAATCATCCCGAAATGTGATTTTAAGTACCCGAAATGGCCTACGGCTATGCTAAACATGCGAAATTGATACATGGCAGCAAAAACAGTAGCAAGGCAGCCCCAAATATGGCATTTTTTCAGTACAAAGCAAGGCTAAATAACAACCACAAGCATGGCAAAAATAGCTTGCAAAAACGGGGAAAAAGAGAGGAATTACAAAGCAAGTAGTATATACAATGCTCAAACCAGAAAAAACAGTTCTACAAAATTGAAGAGGGGCCAAAAACATGCATATTTACAGTAGATGAGATCCTCTAATTCAGTGTGTAGATATGCTCAAAATGGCATGCAAAAATGAGCCAATAAGGGGCTACAACATGAGGTACCATAGGCAAGCATCAAAAAATTTTGAACTCTTAACAAAAGATTAAGAATAGACAATTATAAGACACTTTATAAGCCTGATGAAGACTCAAATCAGTGGCTAAGCAAGCCTAAACAAACATGCAATTTTACGGTAAATTGAAGGATTACAAAACAAGTACCAAAACCAGTCATCAAATGGCCTAAGACTCTTAACAAAGAATGAATAATGGACCAAAATAAGGCACTCTATAAGCCTGATGAAGGCTTCAATCCGAAGCATGGTGAGCTTAAAAATGCATGCAAAATGGGAGTGGAACAAGAATTCAAAGCAAGTGATATGTAGAGTAAGAAAACCAGGTTGAGCCCTTCTTCAATGTTGAAGAGGGGCCCAAAATAAGCACAATCACAGTATGTTGCATGCTCCAACTCAGATCACAAATAGGTCAAAACAATCATGCAATTTTACGGTAAAATGGAAGCATTTCAAAGGAAGTGCATGACAGAGAAGCCAAACATGGTTGAGCCCTTCTTCAATATTGAAGAGGGGCTCAAAATAAGCCCACTCACAGTACATAGCATACTCGAAATCAGATCACTAAAAAGCTAAACAAAGCATGCAATTTAATGGCATAAAGAGTGATATTGAAGCAAGTGTATGAAGGAGACACCAAACAGGGTTGAGCCCTTCTACAAAGTTGTAGAGGGGCTCAAAATAAGCCCAAAACCAGTAGGGGTCAGAGCCCAAAAATGGAAGCAAATGGGGTAAAGAATTGACTCAAAAAAATGCAAGAAAAAGGGATTTAGGAACTTACCCTTGAAGATCCAATTGTTGCTACCTCTTGGCCTGAATTTGTTGCTTCTTAGCCACTGGAGAACACTTCCTTGCTGCTGGAATGGTAGTGGGGATGGTGGAGCTAAGGGTTGATGAAGGAATTACCTAGGAACTTGGAAGTTTTTGAGGTTTTTGGCTATGGAAATGGAGGGTTTGAGAGATGAAGTCTTGAGACCAATTTTTCCAACCTAGGCAAAGGGGCTGTCCAGCCCTTTAAGTAAGCAAGGAAAGGTGTAAAAGGGGAGGGAATTGCATCCAAGTATTCCCTCCCAAAATATCCCCCGGATGGGGGAGATATTTCAAGAAAATATCCGGACAGCTGTAAAGAGCTGGAAAGCAGAAAGCTGGCCGGCCAGGTAAATTTCTGGGAGGTGGGGCCGGCCACCCCACCTGGTCGGCCAGCCACTCACCCTGGCCGGCCGGCCATGCCCAAAAATGAAGTCACAAAATGCTGGCCGACCACCATGCAATGGTGTCCTCCCAGATGTGTAGAACAAGGCCCAAGGTCGGAATCTGGCAACTCTGAAGCAGGAGCCACAACATAGAGCTGGAAGGAGGGGCTCAAAAATGAAACCTGGAATTCTGGCCGACCAGTAGCTTTTAGGGTCCTCCAAGATGTGTAGAACAAGGTTCCATGGTCGGAATGTGGCAACACTGAAGCAGGAGTCACAACATAGAGCTTGAAGGAGGGGCTCAAAAATGAAACTTTGAATTGCTGGCCGACCATGCTCTTTTAGGGTCCTCCCATGTGCCCTCATCACAGATATGTAGCTTTGGTTGGAAGAAAATGGGCCTAGGGTGTTCAACATTAGCCCGGAAGTGAGCAAAACGGGCGCCGGAGGAGCGAAACTGGTTATCTGGGATAATTGCTGGCCTCCCCCCCCCCCAGTGATCTTCCTAATGCTGAAAGAGAGGTACCTGCCAAAATTGAACAAAAACTAATGAGAAATGAACGCTCGGGCCCAAACCGGCGAGTTCGGGGTCCCGAAAATGGGCTGTAGGCACCGGAAGTGGTGTGTTCAGCAGCGAAGTGGGTATCAGAGGCCCCAGGGTTTCTTAAATGATAAAACAGAGGTATGTGCCAAGAACCGGAGAAAACCGATGCGAAATGAAAGCTCGGGGGCCAAACCGCGAGGTTCGGGGCCCAAAAACCAGCTGTAGGCACCGAAAGTGGCATACGGCCACGAAGTGGGCATCGGGGGCCCCAGTGTTCCTCAAAATGATAAAACAGAGGTACTAGCCAAGAACCGGAGAAATCGGAGATGGTTGGGCGGTCCCGAGCCGAGGCACACGGCCTGACGGCTCCGGAAACCGGGAACCGGGCTCCGAAATGGGCAAAATGGCCTACGGCCACGAAATGTAGCTCACGGCCACCGGGAGATAGTCTACAGGACCACTCCCTTCCCTCAGGAAAGAAAACAGAGAAAAACCGAGTCTGGTTCGCAAACCGAGACAAGGCACAGAAGAGGATTCGGAAGTTCGGAGGCGGGGCGCACGGCCGCGACTCTGAGACTTCTGAATGAGCACAGTATGCAACATCACCGAGCGCTCAATCGGCGACGTCTGAGTCTTAAGGTCGGTCAAAAATGGGGTGTCTACACGTATGCGGTATGGCCATTATGAGTTTTTGGTGATGCCATTTGGGCTTACCAACGCACCGGCAGTCTTTATGGACTTGATGAACCAGATCTTCCGGGAATTCTTGGATCGTTTTGTAGTCGTCTTCGTGGACGACATTCTTATCTATTCACCTTCAGAGGAGGAGCACGAGGAACACTTGAGAGTGGTGCTTGAGTTGCTTAGAGCCCATAGGCTGTATGCCAAGTTTGGGAAGTGTGAGTTTTGGCTAGAGGAAGTTAAGTTCTTAGGCCATGTGGTTTCCGGGAAAGGGGTGTCTGTTGATACATCCAAGACTAAGGCAGTGCAAGATTGGGCACAGCCTAAGAGTGTGTTTGAGATCCGCAATTTTCTGGGATTAGCTGGGTACTACCGTCGGTTTGTGAAGGATTTCTCCAGGTTAGCTTCGCCGTTGACTAGATTGACTCGGAAGGGAGTCAAATTTGTATGGAGTGAGACTTGTGAAAACTCGTTCCAGGAGTTGAAAGTTAGATTGACCACCGCTCCGGTCTTGATTATTCCGGAGAGAGGGTTGGGTTATGCTGTCTATTGTGATGCCTCACGAGAGGGTTTGGGTTGTGTGTTGATGCAAGAGGGGAAAGTGGTAGCCTATGGCTCGCGTCAGTTGAAAATTCACGAGAAGAATTATCCTACGCATGACCTAAAGTTAGCGGCTGTGATCTTCGCCTTGAAAATCTGGAGGCACTACCTTTATGGTGAGAGATTCGAGGTGTTCTTGGATCATAAGAGTCTGAAATATCTGTTTTCACAGAAAGACTTGAACTTGAGGCAGAGGAGGTGGATGGAGTTTATTGAGGATTACAACTTCGAGTTGCATTACCACCCGGGGAAGGCCAATGTTGTGGCCGATGCCCTTAGCAGAAAATCCGTTAGTGGTGTAGCTAGTATAGCCATCCGGGAGTGGGAGATGTTGAGGGCAATTGGCGAGTTTGATTTGCTTCTGGGTGAATCCGTGGAGGCTGCGGCCTTGTTTTCTGTTGTTGCGCAGCCTACACTTGTGACTCGAGTGTTAGAGGCACAGAGAGGTGACCTTGAGGTAGAATCCCTCCGAGAGAAGATCTCCAGTGGGAAGGTTGAGAAAGGTCTGACGGTGTATCCTGACCTGAATGTGAGATATCGAGACCGTTTGTTTGTGCCGGAGTCTTGCCGAGAGGAGGTACTCCGAGAGTTTCATCATTCGCGCCTTACAGTGCATCCAGGAGGTACTAAGATGTATCGGGATTTGAGTCGCCAGTTTTGGTGGCGGGGTATGAAGAGAGATGTGGCAGCCTTCGTGTCTAAGTGCCTTACTTGTCAGCAAGTGAAGGCCGAGCATCAAAGGCCAGCGGGTTTGTTGCAACCCTTACCTGTTGCCGAGTGGAAGTGGGAGCATGTGACTATGGACTTCGTTGTAGGTCTTCCGAGGACTCAGCGGGGTAGTGATGCTATTTGGGTGGTTGTAGACCGGTTGACTAAGTCGGCGCACTTCATTCCTATGCGCGTAAGAGATTCGGTAGATCATCTTGCCGACTTGTATATTCGGGACATAGTGAGGTTGCACGGGGTCCCAGTGACGATCGTCTCAGATAGAGATCCGTGTTTTACTGCTAGGTTGTGGTAGAGTCTGCAGAGTGCCTTGGGTACTAAGTTGACCTTCAGTACGGCTTATCACCCTCAGATTGACGGGCAGTCCGAGCGCACTATTCAGATCCTTGAGGATATGCTTCGGGGTTGTGTCTTTGACTTCAGTGGGACGTGGGAGAGGCACTTACCGTTGGTGGAGTTTGCCTACAACAACAGTTTTCAGTCTATTATCGGTATGGCACCGTTTGAGGCCTTGTATGGCCGACCTTGTAGGTCTCCAGTTTGTTGGGCCGAGGTGGGTGACGCACCTCTGTTGGGTCCGGAGTTGGTTAGGGAGACGACGGAGAATGTTGAGCTTATCCGTAGGAGGCTTGTTACAGCCCAGAGTCGTCAGAAATCTTATGCTGACCGTAGGAGGAGGCCGTTGGCGTTTGAGATGGGTGACCATGTCTTTCTGAAGATATCACCTAGGCGGGGATTGATGAGGTTTGGGAAGAATGGGAAGTTATCCCCTCGGTTTATTGGTCCTTTTGAGATCCTTGAGAGGATTGGCGAGGTTGCTTATCGTTTAGCTTTACCGCCATAGTTGTCCGGAATTCATGACGTGTTTCATGTGAGCATGCTTCGGAAGTATGAGCCGGATCCATCGCATGTATTGGATTGGACCGACTTAGAGGTAGATGAGGATGCCTCGTATGAGGAGAGACCGGTTCGGGTCTTGGATAGGCGGGATCAAGTTCTGCGTGGCAAGACCATTCCTTTGGTAAAGGTTTTGTGGAAACATCACGGAGTGGAGGAGGCCACTTGGGAACGTGAGTTGGAGGTCCGAGAGAAATATCCGGACCTATTCATGGATGTTTGAACATATGTTATATATATTGTTGTATTGTTAAACTTTAAGATCATTAAATACGTCTTAAGTTGTAAAACATGGTGCATGTTTTGATGAATGAAAGTAGTTGGAAACTTGCCTCAAATGGAAGTTTGTGTAACATTGCATATGTTGAATATATAGTAGAAATTGAAATGTATGTATTGTGAGATGCCTCTTGATAAGAGATGGAATGACCGGTAATGGGTCGAGTTGTTGAATGTTGTAATATAACATTGTCTAAAATGGACAAAAACGTGTTTTTCATAAACTTGTTCTTAATTTCGGGGACGAAATTCTTTAAGGGGGGGAGGTTATAGCGATCCCGGGTTTACCCCTTATTGTACAGCAATCCGGACATGTGTCCATGGGTATTAGTAGTTGATTATTATCTGGTTTACATCCTTTCCTACTTTGTATTTGAGTTATGGGATGTACTGGACAGGTTTGTTAGAGGTTGGTTGAGCTTAGGAACCAAAACTAGTTGCCCAGATTTTGGCCTATCCGCTTGAGCGAAGCTTTTGACGCTCGAGCGGGGACCTTGTTGTTGCTTGTCCGCTCGAGCGGGGGTTTTGGCGCTCGAGCGGGGAATACACCCATCCAGTATTTCCTGTGTAGTGTTGGACGCTCGAGCGGGGGATTGGCTGCTCGAGCGGGAGGTTGTGAGTGACGCTCGAGCGGGGAGTTGGGCGCTCGAGCGGGGACCTAGTATGTCGAGATTCTGGGAGTGTGCATCCGCCGCTCGAGCGGGAGTCTGTGAGTGGCGCTCGAGCGGGGGTTTCCACGCTCGAGCGGGGCGACTCTTATTTAAAAGCAAGATCCGACTTTTTTATCACTTTTTCAAGATCTTTTCTTTCTCTTACTTTTTCAAAAAGCCATTTTCAGAGCTTCTCACTCTAAAACCGGCCTTTCTCTCTTAGATTTGATTTAGTAGGAGTTGTTTACTCACTTTTGGCCTTTACAAAAGTTGTGTTGATCGTCGAGGGCTACATTTTAATCTGAAAATTTCAGAATTTGGAGCATTTTGGTTTTGGTCTTCATCTCCATTGGAGCTCAAACTTTGAGGTAGGGATATCCTACTCCTCTTTATGAACTTTGTCTTTAAATTTTGGTATTTTGAGATGTTGGGGGTTGTTGCGTAATTTTGAGAGAGTTTGGGGCTTTTATGGAATTTTACAAAGTTGGGGTTTTATTTATAATGGACCCATGAACGTATTTGGCTTAGGGAAATGGAATGAATGTGGAATCATTGATGAAAATGGGACCTTAAGGGTTGTAATGTTAACTATGGAAAATGCCCTAATTACATTGATTAATTAATTGGGATAATAAATTGTGAGAAACGAGGAATTGAAGTGGAAGTGCTGAAAGTGGGAATATGTGGGAAAATAAGGGTGTAGTTGAATTACTTATCACTCACCGAATTGAAATGTTGATATATTATCCATTTTGTGCATTTATTTTCTGTATAGAAATAACTGCTTTGGGCTATCGGTGGAGGATAGTCTTGATTGTTGTAGACAATGCATAATGATTAGGCAAACTAAAACTGATCATTGAAATGTGTCATTGAGTGTGACAGTTGAAAGAATACATTAATTTTATGTATTGATTGGTGATGTGTATAATTATTGTTTATATGCATTGTGTTGTGTTGGAGAAGATAGGGGATGTACTCCACGGTTTAGGGGATGATAGGGGATGGACCTCTAAACCGGATGTTGTTTGGGAGAAGATAGGGGATGGACTCCATAGATATAGCTCATATGCTTATCTAGTAATGTGTTGACACAGCTCATACGCTTGTCTTTGGAAGTGTGATATTGCTCTTAGGCATATCTATGGAAGTGTTGATATAGCTCATATGCTTATCTGTTAATGTGTTGATATAGCTAGTATGCTTATCTTTTATTGAAATAGGAAAATGTTTAATATGAGTTACTGTCTCATATAAGTGGTTTGGCCAGGTTCTGAGCCATGGTTATGAATTGAGAATTGAAAAGAATGGAAAATGAATTGTAACATGGACTTGTATGTCATGAAACTGTAAGATGATATAAGTGGATGTATCAGTGTTGGCCATCTATCAACTGCTAATCTTTTAGTCATTGTTCATGGTTGGTTTAGTGTATTTCTACTGGGCTGTGGCTCACCCTATATGGGAACATCATTTTCAGGTACAGGTAGCATGCCACCTCCAAGGACATAGCTTGGGAGGCTTGAGGCGGATGGACTTTGGGTTGTATTTTTTTTTTTTTTGATGTATTGCAGGTAGATTCAAGCTAAGGGCTTAATGTGTAATTGAGCTAGTGCTCTCTTTTTGTAACCAAGTGTTAACTTGGAACGCTGTAAGCCCTTAGGCCATTTGCTTTTGTTGTTAACATGTAATACCTTTTGTAATGAAACTCTGATGAATATATGAATGTGGATCTTTTATATATCAATAAATGTCTATATTGATGGGTTTAATGTTATATTTTTTTGAGGGCATTACAAGATGACATTACATAATATGACCTATGCTTCACATCATAGGAATGGTTATAGGCTTTTTAAAATTCACGTTATTTGCATACAAGTGCATTTGAAATTTTAATTGCTTAAACATCTTGATTTTCAAAAATTGTCAACTTCGAAATTGGGCCAAAGTGTTGGTGAAAGCCAAATGTACGATAATTTGTTGACAAGTTATTTGGCTACATATCCAAGTGTAATAGTTTTGTAATATTTTTTTCACATTTTATATTTATAGAAATTAATATAATATTTTTCTTCTTCGTTACAATTCTTTTTTTGTTACGTAAACATTTGCTTTCTCAATGTTAGAATCCTACATACTACCAAAAAATATATAAAAAAAAAAACAAAAAATGGACTGTCAAGAACAAATTAAATAAACAGAAAGCAATTATTTTTCAATATTTCTATAATAAAGTTACACATAAGACTTAGAGGTATTACATAAGAGGACTTGTTACATATCACTCCATGAAATTACACACACTATGACAAAGGAAACAAGACAGAAGTTACCACATTTGCAATGTTACCCCTCTCTTCCACACCTTTGTAATATGTTTTATTTAATATTACTTTAATAAGATAGAAGTTACCATGAAATGCACTTGCACCACACACTCTTATTATATGACTCATGAAATGAGCAAAAGCCACAGAGAGGGCTAGGAAACAGAAGTTGTTTAGGGGCATTGGAAGCCAGGAGGAGTAGTTTTGCCACAATTATTAAGAAGCAAGCTCAGTGCAACAGGGATGCTGACGGGGAGGCCCGAAACGTTTAACTTAAGCACAGTGCAAAGGCAAACAGCAGCCTCAAGGTTAACAAGTCCACCAATGAGACTGCAGCATGGGTTTACCGGAGGTCTACCTATTGTAACATTAATCAATCCAGGGAGCAAATCGACACATACACCTAGTTTTAGGGCATCTATGGGGCAGGTGCCTGTGGAAGGGCTCGGAGTTGGAGGTGGAGGTGGACGTGGAGGTGGAGGGCTCGGAGTTGGAGGTGGAGGTGGAGGTGGAGCACACTGTGCACTTGCAAAGGCAAAGAAGAGAAGGTTGAGCAAAAAAAACAAGGCAAGTGATGCATTATTGCTCTTGGAACCCATCTCTCTCAAACCCTTAAGAAAAAAAATAACAAAACTTTCTAGACTGTTGATGGTAGAAATTAGCAATTTCTAAAAGAGTAATTGTGATGGTGGAGAAAATATGAAGGGAAGAGTGGGTTTTTATAGGATGCAAGGAGGGTTAGGCCTTCAATTGAATGGGAGAAGGCAAAATACCATGTGACTTGCAATAAAAACGCTCCATTCCTCCCTGTTTTTTCTTTTTTGTTTTTTTTTCTTTTTCTTTTTTGTTTTTTGTTTTTTGTTTTTTTTTTTTTTTTTTGTCTATTTTATTTGTTCGTGTATTTTAACTAGATCAATAAATAATATATTTTTGTAAAATATATATTTATAAATTATGTATTATGGCATGTATGTACAATTGTAAATTTAAAAAGGGTATTGACTCATAAATCTTAAAGTTACAACTTATAAACCAATTAGTTTCATAATTATTTTAAAGGTATTGTTATATGCATCAATTGGTATATCAATTAGTATACCAACATATGTTATAATATTACCATTTCAAAACTATGACCTTACCCATTATACAAATTACAAAAACTCAAAACCTCTAAAATTCTATCACATCATTTGTTAGTACACTAATCAATATACCAATTAGCGCATATAACATTATTCTTATTTTAATGAACACACAAGTCCTTATTAATGTAAATTGACATATTTGTCACAGTTTTTATGATATGGTCAATTTGAAGATTCCCTCCTTAATTTTAGTTATTTACCACATTCCATATGTCACATTTCAAAGAAGTACACTAAAGGATTTTTGAAGTCATTTTTGTGGTTTGAATAAATCACATTTCACATTCAATCCATCCAAAATATAACATGTTGACGCAGCGGAATAAATCACACGAGACTAGATATCGTTCTAGTAGACGAGAATTCTTGAATCCACAAGAACACCCTTGAATCCACAAGGAAGATAGAAGAAATACTCTTTAAAATATTATTGAATGAATAAAAAATTGTTTTTACTATGAGACTTACATAACTATTTATAATAAACTAAACCTAATACTTGTAGGAGAAGTAATTCTAAAATAAACTATGAAACTTAAATCAACACAAATTAGAAAACCTAAGAGAATAGGAAACTAAAATTCTAAACTATTTAAAATCCTAATCAAAATCTAATTCTAAAATAATAAAATTAAGAAACCTAATAATTCTAAAATATTTATACTAAATTACAAGAATCCTAATAAAATAATATATCAAAAATATTAAAACTAAAAATATAAAAATTCTTAAAATCTTGTCCTACATTAGAATTTTCTTATTTTATATAGTAAAAATCGATGCCGTAAGCTTTACATTATTTTTTAAATTTTATTAGTATATATAGCGGTCTCACACTTCTCTTCTTCTCATCTTTAACCCCCCTCCCCCCAATTCCTCAAGCTCAATTTGTTTAGGATGAAATAGGTAAAAAATGAAAAAAAAAATTAACTTCTATGAGTTTATTTAGCTTGAAAGTGATGGAAAGTATAAGAAAACTAATTTTCTTGTACAACCCATATTAGTATTCTAACTGATTTTTTATTTCTTGCAAAAAAACACAAGAAAATACAAGAAAAATTGAATGTGTGAATTATATATAACTAAACTTTTAAATTTTTCTATCTTCTTCTTACAAAATTTGTATCTTAATCAAATGCTTATAAGAAAATATATTTTCTTTTTTATTTCTTTTCTTTCACTTCATTTTCTTTTAGTTTTATTTTCTACCAAATTTTCTTTTTCATCAAACGGAGCCTTAAAGGTAAAATTGAAAAAACAAAATTAAAAGATGAATCATTATTCATATATATTGGTCCCTCTATATTGAAATCTTGGATCCATTCCCAAACACCAGAGTGCACAAAAAAATAAATAAATAATGAGAAGTATGACCACATTAATTACGTGATAATTAAGAGTGCTAAGTCAATGCCAAACTCGCAATAATATGGAATAGTTATGTTCTCACTAATGAGGCATGTTTGTTCGCCTTAAAAAGTTCTGCAAGTTTGGTTTTGGAGATGCTACAAATACAAAAATCGATTACATAATAAAAAACACACAATATATATGACAATTTGTTAGTAAAATCTATTTATGAAAAATTTTATGTATCTATGTACATTTTGTGTCTAATTCTATAACTAATTTATATATTTGGAGATTTGTTTAATAGAGATAGGAATGGTTAGAAAACAATGGATTGACAATTCATTCATCTTTTATGAGCATTTTCAAGGAACTCTTTAAATAAGGCTGGTTATTATTATAACTAACATTATCATGTTTTAGTCACTCAAATAGGTTAGCTATTACAATAGTTATTTTAACAAAAAATTTCAAGATTAGCTACATTTGAAGAGCCTTGGGAGATTTTTTAAACAGTTTGTGTGTATTACTAGGTAAAATAAAGAGTAGCATTGGAATATATAGATAAAAAAAATAATAATTAAACAAAATAAAAAAATACATTTTTGTATATTTTAATGAAGAGTATGATTGGTGTTGCTCTTATGCCATAACTTTAAAACCACCGTGTAATTATTAAGTAGTACTGAAGCATTATAGTATTATTTTACGGATGGGTCAAACATACCTTTGTTTGGTAGTGTTACAATTTTTCATTGATTGAAAATATCACGTAGACATTGCAACATATAATACTCTAAAAATTTTTAAATTTTTTTAAAAAAAAATTCATAATGACCTTGCTTTATAAATTACAGATGTACGATCGGCTAATGTATCTATTTTTCTTCATATATTTTGTTTTGATTTTTGGATTTCATAGTATTAAAAAAAAATGAAACGAAACGAAAAAATGAAGTGAGAGATCATCGATAGTAATGCATATATATTGGTTTTTCTTCACAACTATTTAAGTTTTTGGGGTTTGGCAAATAAAATTTGTTGCTTTTTGTTTATAGTAAATCTTCTTTTTTTCATGTTGTCAAATTTTTTTTTTTTTTTGTAAGTCTATTAAACTCAAAGACCCCTTTTTTTTTTAATGGACCATATTTAAAAAATATCAAAAAGAGAATAGAGGAAAAAAATGTCAATTTTTGTCTTTTTAAATCTATTGGTTTTTTTGACTGTATCTAAAAATTAAGATAAATTGGGCATTTTTATTCAAACTAAAAAATTAGACTTAATTTTCAAACTCAATAATCTATTAGAATATTTAAGACAACACTCTCTCTTGTATTTTTTCTAATTATTTATCAATCATCTCACTTACAAATTGAGTCTAAAAAACAGGTCTAGAAAATGGGTTCTTATATTATTTTTTTAAACGATACAAATTATCAGCCCAAAAAATAAATAAATAAAAACTTCTTTAATAGTTTATGTTAGTTAAGCTGGTATCCCATGTTTAGAAATTATATTCTATTTATTATTGAAATTTGTCTATTAAGGTTGGGCAAACATTAATCTGAGGGAGAATTGCACAATATACACTCTTTATTATATAAACTTTTAGTTACGTTATTTTCTTTTTTAATTATGATTTTTTTCTTTAATTATGACATTATTTTGAGATATTTAGTTATGCCTCACATAGTATTTGATGATGATTTTTTTTTAATTATAATTCAAAAAATATAAAATTATATATATTTTTCTTTAATTATAAAATACATATAATACCTACCATTTAAAAAATATATACCATAATCTTTCCCATGACTTGAGAACTAGAATTCGATTAGTCATGTCATGTCTACATTTTATAGATTCATTTATGCCCATTCTCTGTGAGCTAAACTTTTATTTTTAGGGTTGGTCCACCTATAAAAAATCATTTAAATCTCTCCTACATAAAAATTCATTCTTTTGTCCCCAATCGATCCTCTGACATTCGGGAAATTATTTTCACGTATTAATTTTTTTCAGTACACATATTTAATTAATATATTTTTAATACATACATCAAAAAAATTAAAATTTTCAATATATGTCTCTTTGTTTCAATAATATCCTTATCTTCAATTTTAAAACCCCAAGCTATGTTTAGTTTCAATTTTTGAATCAATTTTTTGAATTTTTTTTGAAATATATAATTTAGTTTGACAAAAATAAATACAAAAAAATATATATTTTTTACCTTCTAAAAGGATAAAACATATGAAAATAATGATTTTTTTAATTTATTATTATTTTTATTAAATTAGTTTTAGTTTTTTTTTTTTTTTAACATATTTAAAACCAGACCAAACAGAACCTAATTTTTCTTCCATTCACCCACCCTTCATTTGCTACCGTTGCCGTCATTTTCAACCCTCCATCACCACCATCACCACCACTACTGGCACTCCCAACTCATTCCCTTTCATCCTAGACCTCTGTAATCAACCTTCAAAGTGGGTGATTCACAGCGGAGGCTTGTGGAAGTGTATAATTTATGGCAAAAAGTAGTTCCAGGCAAAGAGGGAACAAGGCGACTAGAGGGAATGGCAGAGGAGAGAGATGATGCTGGCGATAGAGGATGATTGTGGTGTTATAGAATTAAGATTTGAGTGGAAGAAGAAAAAGATATTATGGTATTTTTATTCTAAACAAAATTGTATTATGAAAATGTTTCATTAAATGTGTAAATTGAGAAAAATTGATGTGTGAAAATGGAATTACCCATAACTTCCAACACCTCCTAATATGGTTTCTATACCCACTTTCACTTACCTCCCTCTGTTTTTCTTTTGGAGGTGGAGGGTTAAGCAGTTGTTTTTTTTTTTTTTTTTGAAAAACAAATATAAAGGAGACAAAAGAAAAGGGATGAAGAGGATTAATTTTATTTAAATAATATTTCTATTATGATCAACTATTTTTTAATACTTGATCATTTTGTAGCATAAACACGAGCAAATTATAATAAACAAACTTATTTAATGTTTTATGTTAAGCATAACACCATATCCCATATTAAGAAATTATAGTCCATTTCATATTATAATTTTTCCCTTAGGCATGGGCAAATGCTAGTTCGAGGGGCTACAGCTCGATTAGTCATACTAATCTTAACGTCTTCCTTGTAAAATTCAGACCTAATCTTTAAAGAATGACAATTATATCTGCCTAACAAGTGAACCAATGCTTGCCCCACTGTGTTATTTTATTTTTTAAAATAGCAATTGGTATGAAATAATTGTTTTTTTCAAAATAATATTCTTGTAAATTATAGTTAAACTATATATATGTTTATGTATATGTAAATATACATTCCGTTTGTTTGGGCGAATGTTTTTTTTTTTTTTTGAAATATGTTTTTCATATTTTCTGATATTTGATACAATGAAAAATAAAAGAAAAGCTGAAGATTGTGCAGAAAAGAAATATGTTTTTCGTATTTTCGGCCCATTGTGCAGAAAAGCCGAAGATCCTCAGGTGAGCATACCGAAGCAATAATTGCCGAGGTCGACAAGCTCCTAGCGCCAGGGGCAATTCGAGAAATTCAGTACCCACAATGGCTGTCCAACACAGTTGTAGTAAAAAAGAAGAACAGAAAATGGAGAGTCTGCATTCACTTTACCTGCCTTAACAGAGCTCGTCCCAAGGATAGCTTTCTTTTGCCTCGCATTGATCAACTAGTAGACTCAACAGCAGGATATGAGCATATGAGCTTTCTCGATGCTTATAGCGGTTATCACCAGATACCATTGTTCAGCCCAGATCAAGATAAAACAGCATTTATTACTCCAAGACGCACCTACTGCTATAAAGTAATGTCATTCGACCTCAAGAATGCCGGAGCAACTTACCAGCGAATGATCACTCAAATGTTCAAGGAGCAGCTCGGAAGAACTATGAAAGCTTACATAGATGACATGGTAGTGAAAAGCAAGCTTACTACAAACCACCTTACAAACCTGAGAGAAGTATTTAATATCCTGAAAAACCATCAGCTTCGCTTTAATGCCTCGAAATGCGCTTTCGAGGGAGGAACAGGGAAGTTCTTGGAGTACATGGTGACTCACAGAGGAATCGAGGCAAATGCGGATCAAATCAAAGAAATACAAGAGCTCCAAGTACCAACAAAGGCTAAGGAGCTACAGAAGCTGGCCGGAATAGTAGTCGCCCTGAATCAGTTCATTAGCAAGTCTTCATATCGAATGAAGGCTTTCTTTCAGTTACTAAGGAAAAAGGCTACATTCGAATGGGGTCTTGAATGTACCGAGGCACTGCAAAGCCTCAAGAAGTATCTCAGTACGCCACCTCTCCTGTCCACTCTAGAACCAGGGGAAGAACTGTACCTGTTTCAGATCACACCGTAAGCGCAGTACTGATTCGCGAGGTTGAAAATGAATAGAGGCTGGTGTATTACGTTAGCAAGACTCTCCTAGATGCCGAGACACGGTACCTATCCTTGGAGAAGTTGGCTTATATAGCGACCCCGGTCTTTCCATTTGGTTGTTGTATCCGGACTTAGGATCCGGGGATCCTGTCATTATTAGATTGTTGTTGTCTTCCTTTAATTTCTTATTTTGAGTTATAGGATGTATTGGGCAGGTTTGTTACAGGTGGGTTGGGTTTAGAAACCAAGTGTTGCTGTCCAGATTTTTGGACCGTCGCTCGAGCGAGGAGTTGGTCGCTCGAGCGAGCTCTTGTTTTTGGTCCTTCGCTCGAGCCAGGGTTTCTTCGCTCGAGCGAGAGATTGCGTCTAGTATAGACCTGAGAGCTGTATTTGTTGGCTCGAGCGAGCTTTCCTTCGCTCGAGCGAGTTTCGTGTTCTTCGCTCGAGCGAGCATTCTGTCGCTCGAGCGTGCTTCTGGGTTGCAGACCTGAAGCATTGCATTCTTGGCTCGAGCGAGACTTTATTCGCTCGAGCGAGTCATTCTTGTGTCTGGTCGCTCGAGCGACCAATCCTTTGCTCGAGCGAGCCTGTCGGGTTTAAATAGGCAGCAACGGTTTTTAAAACACTTTTTCACCCACTTTTTGATTCCAGAACCCTAGGTACGACTTTTCTCTCCCTCTACACACCTTCTCTCTTAGGTTTGATCTACTTAGAGTGTATTTCTGCCCTAGAGTCTTTATTAAAAAGATAGAGTGAGCCTAGAGCTTCGTTTTAATCTGAGCGGTTAGCAGTTTGGAGCACTTTGGATTTTGGGTCGTCATCTCCATCTTCTCCATTCGAGTTATTTACTTCGAGGTAGGGATTTCCTACTCCATTTTATAAGTTTTGTTCTAAGTTTGGTATTTTGATATGTTGGGGGTATTTGGGAATTTTGGGAAAAACCTTAGTTGTTTTAATAAATTTATTTGTATAATTTATTAAAGGAAAATTGGGGAATTTAGTTAAATTCACGAAATTGAGGAATTTATTGGTTAAATGGTGTAGTTGGTTAATTTAAATCACTTGCCTATTAAATTATTGATATATTTATTTCCAGTCTAGAAATAACTGTTTTGGTCTATCAGTGGAGGATAGTCGTGATTGTTGTAGACATTGCATGTGGATTAGGGATAACTGAAACTAATCACATTGGTTAAGTCATTAATTTTGACTATTGAATTAATACAGAAAATACGTGTATTGATTGAGCATTGCATTTGCATATTGTGTGGGAGGAGATAGGGGATGTACTCTACGGTTTAGGGGAAGATAGGGGATGGACCTCTAAACCGGATTTTGTTTGGGAGGAGATAGGGGATGGACTCCATTAGCATCACTATTATGTGTGCTTATTGATATTGAAGTGTTTTTACATGTTATTGATACAGCACTAAAATGTGTATCAAACGGGAAGTATGAAGTGTTTTGATATGAGCCTGAGTCTCATTTGTTTGGTTGATATTGGAAGTATTGTGAATATGATATAAATAGTTCACTGTTGTAAGTTTGGCCAGCTTATGAGTCATATTAATAATAATTGAAAGTGAAACGTGTCATAGACATTAGTGTCATGAGACTGTATAATGATATAATTGATTATCTTGGTTAACCATCTATTGAATGCTATGGCTTTATTCAATGCTTATATTTGGTTTAGTACATCTCTACTGGGCTGTGGCTCACCCGATATAGGAACATCATTTTCAGGTCCAGGTGATAAGCTACCTCCAAGGACTTAGCTTGGAAGGATTTGGATTTTGAAGACTATCTTTAGTTAATTGTTTTTATTTGATAGTACATGTAAACCTTCAAGCCTAGGGCTTTATCTGTATTTGAGTTAGAACTCCTATTTTTGTGTCCAAGTGTTGGCTTGGAAAGATGTAAGCCCGTAGGGCATTTAATTTGATGTTACATGTAATGCTTTTATTTAGTAATACTCTGATGGATAAGATAATTAATTGTTTTCTTTTAATATTGCATGTCAATGATATATATATATATATATATAATGGGTTGATTTTGAGGGTGTTACAACTTGGTATCAGAGCGTACCGGGTTTGAATACTTTGGGTACGTGGGAAGTGATTAGTATCACAATGGGTTCGTCTCGTTTGATAGAGACTTAGTGTACTGTTATATGCTTATATGAGAACATGTTTATGTGATTATGTGGGTATGGAACGTAGTTTCTAGGATGTTAATTGGACCCTTGAGTTTCTAGTAGTCTTGTTGGAAAGGCACTTGATCAATGCTGCTTCCAATCGGAACTATAGTAACGCTTCGGGACTATTATCATCCACGAATGAAATTCGTAGGTGCTTATGTAATTATGTGCTTACGTGGAATGAATTATTGTTGTCCAATGCATTAGGACGCGAGTGTTTAGCTTCGGCACATTTATTAATGTGCTAACGTCTTTTTTCCTTTATTAGGATGTCAGGACGAGGACGAGGACACGGTAGGCGTGGTAGGCCGGGTAGGCAGGAGGTGCCTGTGCCAGAGGAGATTCCGGCAGTACAGGAGGGAGTTGGCCAGGCCAATGTGGCCGAGCCAGTAGGCCAGCAGGCTATGGGCGCTTTAGCCCGAGAGATAGCAGGGGCATTCAGGGAGTCAGTAGGCATTCTCAGAGCTGAGAATCAGGCTCAGGTTGTTGTTGCGGATGCAGGACCTTCCTTTCTGAAGAGGGAGTTCTTCCGGTCTAATCCGGATGAATTTGTGGGTGATCCTAAAGAGCCGCTTAAGGCAGATGAATGGCTCGAACAGACAACGAAGACGTTTGAGATGCTTGGCATCGAAGACGAGGGGTTGAAAGTGACCTTGGCATCATTCCAGCTGAAGGGGGATGCGGGTTAGTGGTGGAAGTTTACAAAGGGTCGTATAGGGGGTACGTGGGAGGCTTTTGTGAATGTTTTCCAGGAGAGTTTCATATCTCCAACAGTTAGGGAGAAGCTGAGAGACCAGTTCTGCCAGCTTAAGCAGTCGAGTTCTTCAGTGGCCGAGTTTGAGGCTGCATTTACTAGCTTGTCCAGGTTTGCACCTGAGTTGGTGGCGTCTGAGGAACGCCGTTGTATTGAGTTCGAGAAGAAGTTGAGGCGTGGCCTCAAGTTGAGAGATGGGGGAACTATGATTCGGGAGTATGGGCGTATGCTTGATGCTGCAGCCCATATGGAGATCATGATGCAAGAGGAGGAGGAAGGGCAGAAAGGCTCCAAGAGGAGTCAGGATGGCCAGAGTGATGGTAGGAGACAGAAGGGTTTTAACCCTCAGCAGTCTCAGGGTAGCTTTTCTAGATCGACTTTTCCTGTGCCGAGTGCTAGTTCAGGGAAAGGCAGCCAGGGAGACATTACATGTTTCAAGTGTGGCCAGCTGGGCCACAAGTTTCCAGTTTGTCCTCAGAGGGGAGGAGTACAAAGAGCAGCATCATCTTCGGCTCGATCTCAGAGCCAGAGTCAGGGTAGAGGCCAGCCGCTCTCTTGTTTTCAGTGCGGTCAGGCAGGGCACATGAAGAGGTATTGCCCGCAGTTGGGTGGTGCACCTGGTGCATCTGGTTTGAGGCAGACTCAGGGTCAGCAGCCAGCTCAGTCGGGTCAGGCCTCGAGGGCCAATCAGGGGGCTTCATCGTCCCAGTCTGTGCAGCAGTCTTATGCTCCTAGGGGTGAGCAGGTTGATCAGAGACTATCTGGGTGCGTGTATGCTGTTACCACGCAGGATCTTGTACCGGCTCCATCTGTTGTGAGAGGTACCTTCTTGTTTTGCAATTCGGTTGCTAGTGTTTTGATTGATACGGGTGCATCTCATTCCTTTGTGTCTGCTGCATTTGCATCTGTTTTGGAGTTGGAGTTAGCACAGTTAGCATCTCCTATTTGTGTAGTGTCACCTCTTGGGGGCGAGTTGATCTTGAAACAAGGTGTTAGGGGTTGTGATATAGAGGTCGACTATCATAGACTTCCGTTTCCTTTTGTAGTTATGCCCATGAAGGGCTTTGATGTTATTTTGGGTATGGACTGGTTATCGTCATACCGGGCAGTTATTGATTGCTACCGCCAGAGGGTCACTTGTTGTACCGTGGGCGGAGAGTGTTTTCATTTTCTGGGAGACCGGGTTGGTAGTGTTTTGCCACCGGGGTATGATTCGCGAGGGCGGAGTGAGCTTAGTGGTCTACTTGCTAGCCTTTTGAGTAGTGAGTGTGATGAGACCCAGATTATATTGCCAAGGGTGGTTTGTGAGTACTCAGACGTCTTTCCCGAGGATCTTGTTGGTTTGCCACCACATCGAGAGATTGAGTTCTCTATTGACCTAGTGCCCGGCACGGCGCCAATTTCTATGGCACCTTATCGTTTTGCCCCAGCCGAGTTAGTTGAGTTGAAGATTCAGCTCCAGGAGTTGCTAGATAAGGGCTATATTCGTCCTAGTGTTTCACCGTGGGGAGCACCGGCCCTCTTTGTTAAAAAGAAAGGTGGTGCTTTGAGACTTTGTATAGACTACCGGAAATTGAATCGGGCTACGGTTAAGAATAAGTACCTTATGCCTCGTATAGATGATCTGTTCGACCAGTTGAAGGGTTCCTGTAACGCCCTCAAAATTAAACCCATAATATATAAAATTAACATGCATCTTTATAAGAAAACAATAGTCTTATTCCATTCATCAGAGTAAACTTATTAAAAGACATTACATGTAATAAAGAAAGTAAATGCCCTATGGGCTTACATCTTTCCAAGCCAACACTTGGACACAAAAATATGAGTACTAACTCATTTACAAATTAAGCCCTTGGCTTGAGTCCATACATGTAATATCAAATAAATCAAATAACAACTAATCTAAAATGAGTCTTCAACTCTAAGTCCTCCCAAGCTAATTCCTTGGAGGTAGCCCATCACCTGAACCTGAAAATGATGTTCCCATATAGGGTGAGCCACAGCCCAGTAGAAAAATACTAAACCAAGTATAAGAATTAACTAAAGCAGTAGCATTCGATAGATGGTCAATCACAAGATAGTCAATTACATCAATATACAATTTCATGACACTAATGTCTATGATACGTTTCACTTTCCAATTATCCGGATATGGCTCAGAACCTGGCCAAATAACTCAACAGGGGTTTCATCTCTTATTAACAATATTACCAATTCAACAGGGATAACAAATCAAGTTAAACCTTTCTTATATCATAACGGATACACATGTTAGTGTTGTATCAATCTCAATCAAATTCACTTCCATACTTCCCAATTGATACACATTTTAGTGATGTATCAAATCAAACAACAAATAATCCAATAGATAAGCATAAGAGCTGTATCAAAACTGTAATGGGCGAGCATATGAGCTGCGACCCTGGGTTCATCCCCTATCTTCCCTTAAACATTAACCGGTTTAGAGGTACATCCCCTATCTTCCCCTAAACCGTGGAGTACATCCCCTATCTCCTCCCATACACAAGTAATGCATATCAACACAGAGTCATATACACAATAATTCAATACATAAATTTAATGTATTATTCCAACCTTTATACACAACACCCTAATCAATTGATTAGTCTCAGTTTTCCCTAATCCACATGCATTGTCTACAACAATCATGACTATCCTCCACCGATAGCCCAAAACAGTTATTTCTAAACAGGAAATAAATGTCTCAACACATATATAATCTCAATTTCAAAGCTGAGTGGTTAAATTACCCAACTACAACATTTAATCTCATAACTTCCCAATATCATGAATTTAATCAATTTCTACACCTTTTCCAAAATTAATTATATGAATTAATTTTATTACAACAATTAGGGCTTTTTAAATTATAAAACAAACCCTAGCTTTTCTCAATATTACCAAATAACCCAACATATCAGAAATACCAAAACTTAGGATTAAAACCTATAAGATGGAGTAGGAAATCCCTACCTCGAAGAAATAACGCAAAAGGAGAAGACGGAGATGAGGACCCAAAATCCAAAGTGCTCCAAATCCAAGATTGTTCAGATTAAACAAAAGCCCTTGACCCACACTATCTTTTTAATAAAGGATCTAGGGTAGAAACACCCTAAAACTAGATGAAACCTAGGGTAAGGTGTGTAGGAAGAGAGAAGTCGGAACTAGGGTTTTTGGATCAAAAAGATGTGAAAAAAAACGTTTTAAAAAACCGCTGCTGCGTATTTAAACTGGACAGGCTCGCTCGATCGAAGACTTGGTCGCTCGAGCGACCAGACACATGAAATCCACGCTCGAGCGAAGAAAAGCTCGCTCGAGCCAAAAACTCGATGCTTCAGTTCTGCAACCCAGAAGCTCGCTTGAGCGAAGAACTTCTCGCTCGAGCGAAGAACTCGAATACATACACCTCGCTCGCTCGAGCGAAGAAAAGCTCGTTCGAGCCAAGAAACACAACTCTCAGGTCCTAAGCCCAGACGCAGACTCTCGCTCGAGCGACCAAACCCTGGCTCGAGCGAAGGACAAAAACAACAGCTCGCTCGAGCGACCAACTCCTCGCTCGAGCGAAGGTCCAAAAATCTGGACAGCAACACTTGGTTTCCAACCCAACCAACCTGTAACAAACTTGCCCAACACAACCCATAACTGAAAATAAGGAATTAAAGGGCAACAATAACAATAAAATAACACTGAATCTACGGAACATAAGTCCGGGTACAACAACCAAATGGGAAAAGAGTGGGGTCGCTATAGTTCCCGTTGTTTCTCTAAGATAGATTTGAGATCGGGTTACCACCAGTTGAGGGTCAGGGAGGAGGATATTCCGAATACGGCATTCCGTACGCGGTATGGCCACTATGAGTTTTTGGTGATGCCATTTGGGCTCACCAATGCACCGGCAGTGTTTATGGATTTGATGAACCGGATATTCCGGGAATTCTTAGATCGTTTTGTAGTCGTCTTCATGGACGACATCCTTATCTATTCACCTTCGGAGGAGGAGCACAAGGAACACTTGAGAGTGGTGCTTGAGTTACTTAGAACCCATAAGCTTTATGCTAAGTTTGGGAAGTGTGAGTTCTGGCTAGAAGAGGTCAAGCTTCGGCCAGAATGGCTTTATCCAATACTCCGGCGTAAGTTGGCATGTTGTGCAAGTTAACCCGGTCCTGTATCGGTCCACTAAGTCCACTCTCAAACTTCCTGGCCTTCATGTACTCATCATTGACCATGTGAGGCGCATACCTCGCCAACTCCGTAAAAGCGCGGTCGTATTCCGCCACTGTCTTGCTGCCTTGCGGTTTCGGACACTAAGGGGAAAATGTTTGTTGTAGAATAATTCTAAGAATCGGGTCCAGGTCAAGTCTGGATTGCTTTCTCGAACCATCATCCACCATCTGCGAGCGTCGTCGTCCAGCGTAAATGTTGCCAGTGCTACTTTCTGAGCGTCGGTGCTGGGGAAGATCTCGAACAA